>PVIC010008190.1:0-26867 GCA_004025085.1 Thryonomys swinderianus
GGAACCACTGAGCTAACCCTCCGGCCCACACATTTTGCATTTTTATGGCAAGCTATTTGGAGATGGTAAGAAAGATACTTAAAATTATAAAATTCAACAACAATATAAAATTTCCACTGTGTGTCAAGCCCGCAATTTCCAATTTTGCATGACAGTTTTTGGCAGGAGCCCCATGTAGAATGCTTTCCTCATTTGGCTCTCACATCACTGGCCCTTGTAAATATTTGCTCCTTTGGATGCCATTGGAAACATGCCTTGACACAAAGAACCTGCAAAGACCTTGCAAATGTTTTTACCGATGGCCAACATATAGACACAATTGCACATGTCATGATTCTGCAGAAGAATTTTATAAGGTGAACAAATTCATGTAATTACAAAAACTATCATCAGTCTACCAGAAGGTTCTCTCAGGCCCATCACATGGAATTAAACAATATTCCAAATGCTCACATTGTAGAATATATCTGCCTGTTTGAACATCTTGTCCTTTGGATTATAAACACATACTCCATATCTTGACGCAGTAGCATTACTTCACCAGCACTTGCCATTCCATTTCATGAATTATATTAAAAGGTATTCATCTATTTTAGTGAATGACAGGCTTCACTCTCAACAGCGACACTACTGTAAGCTTTCACATACGCATCTTTGATGACTTATGGCCTCCTGTTGGCTGGAGAGACTCTAATAGTGAAATTGATTAGCCATAGTGTATCTTCATGTTAAGTTTAGTAGATTCATTTTTCCAAAATAATGCTCACATGCCACCAGCGTACAAGCACTTCACTTGCTCACGAGTGTCAATTCACTTTTACTTTTTATGCCTAATATGCATCATATTAGAGCATCTTGCTCTAATTTCCATTTGAAAATTTCTCAAGAATACTGAAAAATGTTTCTTACAGGATTTTTTGGTATGTAGACATCTACTTCAGTGAACTGCCTCCTGTACGAGATTATTTTCCACTACTTTCAGATGATAATCTCACTTGCTCTGTACCAGAAGGTATTCTTTGAATATTTTTAAATTCAAGTCTATTGCTTGATAGGTGGAATTATTTGACAACAAAGTTATTAATTTATTAATGAACTGAAATTTTAAAAAGAATGCTCTGTCTAGTTTGTTCTCATTTTCTTTGATATATATTTGTTATCTGAAGATCATAATAATCTATCATACTATCCTCTACCTTTTCCACTCAAACTGTATCTAAAATTGTTAACTACATTTGCAACTGGTTTTTAAGATGCTTTGCTTCATATCAATAAACTAACATATCAAATAAAACTAACTAATGTACTGATATGACCCTTCTTTCACCTATTTTTCAGTGTGTTTTTAGTAGGTTCAGTGACCTCATATGTGTTTACACATTTTAGCAATCTGCTCTTTTCCATTTGCTGATTTACCTATTCTTTTGCCAAAATTAATTTAACTAGTTATGATATTAAAATCAGTCTTGATATCAGATAGGGTATATTTGCCAAATTTTGCCTTTTAAATGGTTGTAGAGGAAGCTTTTGGTTTTAGTTAAATAGCTTACTGGAATCTGTACTAGGATTGTATGTATCTATAGATACATTTATCAGATCATGAATTGCTTACAATACTGCCATCCAAACTTTGAAAGTCATATGCATTTTATTTACTGAGGTCATCTATAATTTATCACAAAAATGTGAGAAATTTTGTAATTATTTAAATGATTTCAGTAAACTAATTTTAAATATCTTCCTAAATTTTGTACATATAATCTGAATTTTGATGGCATTGTATGGTCTCTTTTAAAATTATAGTATTTTATATAATTTTTTACTGAAGTATCCTTGTTTTATTCTTTTTTAATTCATTTTTTCCTAGCGATAAAAGACACAAAGTCATCTGAGATGGTCATAGATGAATAAATGGATTTTTAAAATGTGATACACACAAGGGAATACTATATAACCACGACAATGACAAAACTTGGTCACTTGCAGCAATTGGAATAGAAGAGGAAAACATTATGTAATGTTACATAAACAAAGATAACAGCCAGATATCATCTTTTCAATCATTAGTGGTAGCTAAAAAATTGATTGAAGCTTTAGTTTTTAGCAGGTTAAAGCCCAGTTTTTCCAGCACCATTTGTTAAAGAGGCTGTCTTTCCTCCATTGAGGATGTTTGGCTCCTTTGTCAAAGATACAGTGGCTTAGTGTATCCGGGGTTGTTTCTGGATCTTCTAATCTAGTCCTCTGGCCCTCGGGTCTGTTACTTCGCCAGTACCATGCAGTTTTTTATCACAGTGGCTTTATAGTAGAGCTTTAAATTGGGGATTGTAATACCCCTGCCTGTCGTGGTTGCTTAGAATTGCTTTTGCTATTCTAGGTTTCTTGTGGTTCCAGATGAATTTTTGGATTATTTTCTCTAGCTCTGTGAAGTACACCATTGGGATTTCAATTGAAATTGCATTGATCTGTATAGTAGTTGTGGGAGTATAGCCATTTTGATGATGTAAAATGGAGTATTATTCTGCCATAAAGAATGACAGGATTTATGTACAAATGGATACACCTGGAGGACACACTAATAAGTGAAATAAATAGATCACAGATAGGCAAATACTGGATCTTCTCTTTGATATGAGCACCTATAGATGCAAATGAGTTCTAGAAAGTATGACAGTTTTTGTAGAATGGGAAATTCCCAAAGGAAATTTGGTGTGGGAATGTAATGAGGGGAAGGAATAAATATGATTCTGAAAGAAAATAAAAGAGCATGTATATAGAGGGTGGGGAGGTGTGCGTGGGTAGGGATATGGGTAAAAATGGGAATTTTGTCATGTACTGGTACAAATTCCCAATGTTATATGTGACTGTGAGATGTATATAAATTGTACCAATAAAGAATTCAATTAAAAAACTTGATTGAAGGTAACTAGACAATGCAATAGAGGTCTGTAGAAGATAAGAAAACTTGGGAGTAGTAGGGATAGAGTAAGTAGGTAATGGCTGAAAAACACAGTCACAGAGTGAAGTAAACCCAAAGTAATCTGGACAGTGAAAGAACTACAATTGCACATTTCAAAATAACTAGAGTGGAATTTGAAAGCTCCCAACAAACATAAATAATAGTATTTGAGCAAACAGAGAAGCCAGAATCCTTGATCACTATGCATGTATGCACACCACAGATATTATTAGGTCAATTAAAATCAACAGCTTAATAAGGAGGGAAGCACATAGAATATTTTCTATTTAAAATTCTTTATTTTCTTACATATGATCTATCCTCACAAATAAAGTAAAAATTAACAACAACTCCAGATACATCATTTTCAAATATAAATAAAAATCCAAGTTTCTAGTCTTACATTTTAGGGCTTGTGTCAAGACAAAGCAACAGGAAGATGTAATCCACAGGATTTTCTTTGCCTTAGGGAGATCAATCTTTCAAAAATTTATGCACATATATGTATATATCTAGATATACAGATTCCCTTACATGATTTATTTGTGCTATGGCTCTGAATGTTCTCCTTGTCTGAAAAATATATCCCTCTGTTGGCAAGTTGAAGGAATGCTAGCCAAAGCTAATAAAGCATAAGTGAATACCTCTACATAAGTCCTAGCTGTGAATTTATATGCTGTCACTTGGCAATTAGCTCAGTTATATGTTGTTATTTATTGATTCTTGTCGGTTAGAATTTTCTAGCCTCAGCAGCTAGTAGAGTCCATGTAATGCTAGCATGCTTTTATGTTGGTACCCATATTTCTATCTTAAATAGCAGAATCTCATGGATTATTTTCCCAGCATCAAGCAGTATTATCACAAAGGTATACTCTAGCTTACCTAAGAACAAATTTTCAGGACTCAGGACCAGTAGAACATATATGCTTTCCGTATGGTAGACTCCCTCTTACATAGGCTGTTTCACAAGTCCATCATTCTCCAGGTTTCTTATAGAATTTCCCTGTAATTTAATATTTCTTTTGTCCTCCATTTATTTTTCTGTCCCACAAACTGTCTGGGACACTCTGCATTCATATCATGTGTTTCATAAAAATTAACTCTGAAATATCTTTGATCAATTTATACATTTGTCTATCATCATGAAGAGCAATGTAATGTTTGGACATGTACATACCTTATGTGTGATAGGTAAGCTTGATTGTGTGAATTTGACTGTCTTGGGAGCGACTGGGGAACTGGTAAAGCACACTTCTGGGGGTGTCTGGGTTGGCCACAGAGCCTGGACCTTGGTTACTGTCCAGTCCTTTGTTTTTTCCTACCCAGGGTTGCATCCTGCTGTGCTTCCTAACTGTTGTGAATGGAGCGTATGTGCTGTGCCACACCCTTCCTTCCACTGTGAGGTCTGTAAACCACAGACCGAATGCCCTGAAACTTTGAGCCAAGATAAACCTCTTCTCTGAAATTGCAGATATCAATTATTGTGTCTCAGCATCAGGCAAGCTGACCACTGCACTGCATAACGTTGTAATGATCAATTTAGAATAATTATATTTGAATTCTTAAACTTATATCACTTTACAGCAATTGCACTTATTTTGAGATATTGTTGTTCCATATAACACCAGAACTTGTTTCTCTTACCAAATATTAATATTGTAACCAATAACCAGCCTTTTCTCTCTCCCACTTATTCTCCTCAGTGTCTGCATCTTTATTCCAATTTCAATTTTTATGAGAGTTATGGTTTTAGATTCCACTTATGAGGGAAATCAGGCAGTATTTGACTTTTTGTGCTTTACTTATTTCACTCAACATAACGTCCTGTAGGTGTACTTCTAGGATTTCATGCCTTTTTTTTTTTTGAGACAGGGTCTCGCTTTGTAGTTCAGGCTGGCTCTGCACTCACTGTATAGCCTAGGCAAGCTTTGAACTCAGCAATCCTCCTGTCTTTGCCTCCCAAGTGCTGGGATTACAGGCGTGAGCCACCACTCCCGGCACTGTGGTATGTGGTATTGATCTTTGGTGAGTGTGAGTCTCCACACCCAGCATTGTATGTGGTTACTGGGGATCGAACTCAGGACCTCGTGCTTGCGAGGCAGGCACCAGAACCAGTGAGCTAACCCTCCGGCCCTCATGCTTTTTATGGCCAAATTAAATCTTCCAATGTATATGTATGTGTGAAGGTGCATTCCTGTAATCCAAGCACTGGGGAGGCTGAGGCAGGAGGATCACTAGTAGTTCTAGACCAGTGTAGACTTCATAATGAATTCAAGACAAGTCTGACCTATGTACCAAGACCCTGTTTCAAAAATGTTGAGTGTGATTGTGAGCTGTATATAAAATGTACCAATAAAGAATTCAATTAAAAAATAAAACAAAAACAAAAAGTATTTTATGTTGCAAACACACTATCACACATCATTGACTGTATTGCAAAATATAACTTACAAAATGAGAAAAGATTTATGAACTGTATATCTGATAGGGTTTCATATCCAGTATGATTAAGGAATGCATACAAATCAGTAGTAAAAAGAAATTTAAAAACAGGCTGCCTTTATTTTCACATAAGTGATGGCATTTTTTTCTGTAAAATAAACTATCATGTCATTTTAAGATTAATATTAAAGCAAAACTTTCTATCTTTTAGCTTGCCTAAAATAGGTTCAACACGAGGTTCTTTTTATATATTATAATATCTTATTTGATTGCACTCTGAGTTAGGTATTATTATGCAAATGGTAAAGATGAAGAATACAATTCCCAAGTAGGTGAAAAAAAGTTCATCAAGCTAGTGGGAGGAATGAGTGAATTTGTATTAGTTTGTCTATTTACAAAGCTGATATTTTTTTCCATAAGAATTGTCATATGTTGTTAAAGACCATTTGAGCTTCTTTGTGGGTTTTCAGGTATTGTACCTTTCAGTTCTAGAAGTGTTATGTACTACCATTTAGTTAAATTTCTTGTCATATTTTGTCATTTTTCTTTTAATCATATTTAATTAAAATTCTTGTCATTTTACTTCATCTTTGGATCAGTGGTTCAGAGTGCTCTGTCCCAGCATGTGGGAAGGTTCTAGTTATAACCAAAGAAGCAGAAGTGACAAACAGGAAATAACACAGAGGAAGTGAGGTAGAGAGATAACTGCATTGATCAAAGTAGGTGTTTGCCTACTTTGAAGAGTTGGCAGCCTTTGCTTAACTTTATGTTCAGGTGCTGTGTTTGGTTCAGACTCTGCTACTTGTTACAGTCCGTTTTCACATCAGGATAATTTACAGTTTACTGTATATGGGGAAACCTTTAGGCTTAATGTCATATATGGCAGAACCTTCATGTAAAACCTATCAAAATATTAGCTTCCATTAGTTTTCCATTGTTTCAGAAATTCACTGAGATAGTGAAGTAAACAGATATTTTATGTATGTAATCTACTTATCCAAGATATTCTCAACAAAGCATTCATTGTGCTATAAGTAATTTTGAATCTATTTTCTTTTCTTATTTTATTCATATGTTATTTATTCATCTGATATCTACTCCCAGAGGCAATGCCATTGCTCTACCCTCACAGTGTTATTGTGATATCTTACCCTATATTACTGTAATATTAAACAATTTTATAGATGGCAGAAGGTGATTCACATTCTAAAATTATGTCATATTGATATTCTAAAATAAGTAGAACTGGTATTACCTTTACTTCCTGGTATACATTAGCCATTAAATATTTTATACAAAATATTAAATATCATAGCAAACTGTCCTCCATCACTCTTTTCAAATACAGGGGGTGAAGAAGCTACTTATTTCGTAAGTTTTACAGAGGTGTTTTGTAAAAGTAGGTAACTTGATCTGAACACAATTTTTCTCTGCTACGTTTTGACAGATTTATAATTGTGTATTAGAGAATGTAGATAATTTTGAATTTCCTTATCAATCTACCATAGATGTCTCAAACTCTGTGCTTCCTGATTTTCAGAGTGCTAGAGTTGCCAATTTAATACCTAGAAGCTTGCCTTTGGGAATATAAAGAAAAAATTTTACTATAGCAAACAGTATTAGCTGATTTTGGAACACTGTCTTAAGAAAATTCATAAAGTACAATTTTAATAAATAAATAGAGATAGCAAACAACACCTTAGTTTGTTAGAATTATTGCTATTGGTGTGCCATAAATGACATCTGAAATTTACCTCCATTTTTACATAGAAATGATCATTGCAATGTTTCTCAAAAGAAACACCTCAATTCTGAAAAGTATAGAATTTTGAATTTTCAGATTTTGAAAATGTTTTATCTGCTATGTGAAAAAAACAGAAAACATATGGTTCTAAAATGTGTAAGTTTGCATAATTACATACTTTTGATAAACTCTGGCTCACTTGTCATAAAATATATATTCAAGTTACAAGGTTTAGTGAAGAGAAATAACAGTGCACACTAGGTTGAATAGCTTGATAAATGAATATAAAATAGTGAAAACTGTCTTCTATGTAGAGTAGTATTATTTGGGTTACTAGAAAGCTAAATTAATGTCAGTATTGTTCTACTTACTTGAATTGGGAGTGAAAGGAAAATAATTTCAAAATGTTACCCCCCCTTTTCCTTGCACTAAAATGGGATACGTAGGATTGGTACATATACTTTTTAATGCAGATGTAAAAAAAAATTCTTTGGAAATATACAGACAGGCTTGTAACCCAATAAATGAAGAATATTTTATGGTTCTTTGTAAAAATATAAGAGAAATTGAGTTTCCAATAAATAACAACTAGAGAGACTATGATGTAAGCAAAATTTGCACACATTATTAAATAGTGAGTACATACTCTCATATCCCTATGTACTATTTTTCCTATCAGACAAACTTAAATACCACATGACTTGCATTAAAACATTTGGAGAATCTATAGAAAATGGTAAGGGATCATGGGCAGTAGGTATCCAGTGCAGGAGAAAAGGCAGGAGTATGGAGAAAAAGTGAGAGCAACATTTTACAAGATGTATGAAATCAGGTCAGGATGGCCCATAAAGCACATAGGAATGCCACTGAGGGCCTTTTAATGCCCTGAAAGTTCATGCAGTTCAACTCTGTCTTGCATAGAGAGGGTTTATGGTCAGTGCATATGATGGACAAATTCCTGTAGTCCGTGTTTGCTGTGTATCAAATAATATCTCAGTGGAGACTTGCTGAGATGGAAGCTAAGATGCAATGAACTTATATATATATATTATGAAATGTGAAAATAAAGTTTTGTTTTGCATTCAACTTCTGCTCAAGATGATGAAATGAAAAGATCTACCTTTTCATCTGAAAGAAATATAAAAACAGTATAAAATGGATTGAACTATTTTGAGTGACACAAGAAATCAGACTAGAATGGACAGTCATCTCTGGAAAATAAATAACACTGGCTCACAAGCTTTATTTTCCCATCTGAAGGGACAGAGAACTCCGAAGGGTAAATATCTGAAATGAGGAGACAGATCTGACAGTCCAGGGAAGCTGAAGTGGCTAGCATAGTCAGGACAGCACATGGAAGAGTTGGTAGCTACAAAGACAGGGAAGCCATAAAATTTAGAGAGGATCATTCCAGAATGATCAGAGAATACATGAAGAAATTACTTGGGGCCGGGAGAATTAAAAGAATTAAAGACCTCAAAGAATTAAAAGTCATATGATCTGGCCCTAACTCCACAGCAATAGTGTTCCTCCGATTAACCAGGTTGGAAACCCCTGTGGCCGACAGGACATTGCTACAGGGCTGGATGGGGACCAGCTGTCCAGAAAAGTCTTATCCTCTCAGTAGCACAGAACAATTAGTCCAGATCTGACAGTATAACAAATCATAAAAGCAATATTTGAGAACATTTAATATTTGCAAGTAAGTGAACTAAATCCTGCAACAAATCTTGAAGACATTCTTAGGCTTATAAAACATATTGGACATTAAGAAGTTATGAGTTACAATGTCTGTTGCCTAGCAAAAGACTACCAGGTCAACAGAAACATGGGAAAGTAAGATCACTAACTGACAGAGTTATCAATCAATCACCATATGGAATTGATATACATATCAGAATAAGAGTGAAAAATTAAATAAATAATTTTAAAGATGCTTTTATCTTTGAACGCAGGTCCAACACAGAGAGAAGTTGGAAATCATCAGTTACATCTTTAAAACAAGAATAACGTTGAGGAAATCGGTGATCTAAGATTTTTCTGAAACTTCAAAGAGAATTGAAGTAATGAGGTAAACAACTAATTCACATTTTGGAGTTAGGAAAATACAGATAATCACCCTATGACTGTGTCTTGAACAGAAATCACTGGATCGATAAACAGGCATGAATATTGCATGACAACTTGGAAAAATTCCTAGAATAGAATGGTAAATTAGCTTTGGGACACAATACCTGGTGCTCTGCAGCCTCAGACTATCGTGACCGTATCAGATTTTGCTGTAGGTCGACAGTTTCTCACAGTGAAGTGTCAAGGAAAACAAATACATAAACAAAAACCTTCTGGCAAAAGAAGGAAAAACAGCCAGTTCAGATACTTCTAGAATGTTCTTCTGAACAAAAGTCCATTCTCCATGCAGTAAAGCTTGGCAGAGTGTGATCTTATTTTTTGAGAGAAATTTAACCATCTCCCTCTGACCTCCCTGCCTCACACCTCTCAAAATCACAGCCTTGATATTTTGTAGTCTGGGATTAATACTCTCAAATAGAAGGAGAATAAAGGAAAGTATATTGCTCAATTCAGTGAAGCTTATTAGAAGAGGTCTTAAAATATGTATGATATATAAAGATATATATGTATATATAGCATATATATGAACTTTAAGGTATATATAACATACATATAATATATAAAGGGATATATAACATATATACATATAGTATGTGATAATATACATATATATAGTCTACCTATTCTCTCTTCCAGCAGATTTAGTGTTTCTGTTTTCATATTTAGATCTTTAATCCATTTTGATTTGAAGTTAGGGGACGGTGAAAAATATGGGTTCTAGGAATATACTCTCAGGAAAATAATTATTCAGGAAAATACACTCAGGGTAAAGGAATAGCAAAACTAACCAATACCAAGAAAGAGAAAGTTCATACCATTACATATACTACAGATTTTAAAGGATAGTAAAAGTTTTAATTTTATGTTATTAAATATATCTAGAATAGAAAATTCAATGAAAGATACAAGCTACAGAAATATATAAAACAAGAAATAGATGTAATAAATAGCACTACATCTATTTAAGAAGTTGAACCTGTAGGGAAAAAATATAAAAGAAAAGCCTAAGATTCAGATGCTCTCATTGCTAAATTCTATTACATATTTCAAGAAGAAATAATAAAAGCCTTCCACATAAATTTTCCTAGAAAATTGAAGATGAAAATAATTTCTAATTCATTCTGTGATAGCAACGTTCTAACATTTTATTAGACGATAGCAAAATAAAAATTATTGGCTGGCACCCTAATGGACACAGATTTAAGATTCTAAACCAGAGCTCAGCAAGTGGAATCCCAGTTGTTGATTCTTTGTGCTAGTTCCTGTGTTATGGAGGTTTTGATCATAAAGTCTTTTCCTGCACCCATATTTTCAAGAGTTTTACCTAACATGTCTTCCAGCAGGTTTAATGTTTCTGTTTTAATATTTAGGTTTCTAGCCACTTTGATTTCAGTTTAGAGCATGGTGAAAGAGGTAGGTCTAGTTTTAATCTTTGGCAGGGTGAAAACCAGTTTTTTTCTGCACCCTTTGTTAAAGAGTCTGTCTTTCCTCCAGTGAGCGTCTTTGGCTCCTTGGTCAAAAAGTAAGGTGGCTTATTATTGGCTGGAGTTGTTTCTGCACCTGAAAATTAATCAGTGCAGACTATTGAAAAAAACAACACTTATTCTTTTGTATTTTGCTTCTGACTACTTTATTTTACATTCTATTTGCAGAGCTGAGAAGTTGTAGCAAAGAAATTTATAGTTTGCAAAATACAACATTTCTTACATAGCCCTATTTTACAATGATTACTGATTCCTGGTCTCTGACAAAACTCTGAAGATCTATAAACTCTATCTGAACTAAAAATGAATTTAGATGATGAGGATATAAAATTAATGAAAGATATATACATATATATGCAACATAGATTTAAATGTCATTCATTATATTTTGAAGGTTTGAACAAGTAATAAACCTGACAAAAAGAGGGGCACAATCCTTTGAACAGAATGACATACTAAGGTTATCTAAATAAATGCAGAAATATATTCATTTTGGAAAAAGTTAGCATTATTAAGTATTATTTATATATACCATGGAATTGATCAATGCATCTTATTTGCACTGAAGGCACATACAATCAAATTTGAACAGGCAAGTTTTGGAAGTTGGTTGATAATTTATAAATCTGAAAAACATTTGAAAAGCTAAAACAAAGGTTGAGAAAGAATAAATTTGAGAAAATAATAGGCCTATCCTTATTGACTTATTGAGAAAATTAAATTCACTAGTATATACAGAAGCCAGAAGATGTGATGGTTACTGCTATCTTCACTACAGCCTTGGGCCATATAAATAAAACAAAAGGCAACTCTATAGGGAAACAAAGCTTATGTATATGGGGGCTGAAGGGATGGAAAGGAGAGCAGGGAAATTGGAAAAATAGGAGTCAAGATATATCATGTAGTGGTACAAATTTTCAATGATGAATGAGATCATAGTATCTTCCTAAAAACTACCAATAACTCAATACAAAAAAAAAAGTTGCACACGAAGCATAAACTTTCAAATAAATTTTACCTGTGTCTTTTTCAATGTAATACAAATATCCATCAACACATGTGTCATAATATTGTTCAACCTAAGTGAAACAGACATGACCACCTTTTTGATACATAGTCTGAAAAACTCATTTCTATGTAACTCACATCTCTAGGTGTGGGTGATGTTGAAGCCTGGCTAAGCAGGGTGTGCCATGCCACAGTCCAATAGCTCACTATAGCGCATCACTAGGCTGTTGCACAAAATGCCTGCCCTGGTGTGGAGAGCCCCCTAATTGGTCAGGACAGAATCGCCTGCTAATACCCCATGTCCTGACTCTCCAGAACTCAGCCAATAGATGGGTTACAAATAAGGCTTTTCTCTGTGCCCACATAGGCTATGCTCCTGTTCAATAAAGATGCAAGTGATTCTCTGAAATCATCCCTGAGTTTGTGTCCTGTTTCTGCACCTCACCCTCTAGGTCTGGATCAAAGAAACCAACTATAACCAGTCACATATAGTTATTATTATTTTGGAATTGTCAAAATATATAGGGTAGTTTATTCACCTAGAAATTTTATGTTTCTAATGCCTTTTTCTTTGAAGATGAAATACTGATATTTACCATTTAGACTGTTAAATCTATCTCATCATTGCTTTATAGTGGACCTTACCCTATGTCAAGTACTTTTCTAAGCATATACTTTTCCCAGAGTGGTAGCATTCTAACATGATAGAAGATAATATGTCAGGATGTTGACCTAGAACTTTTAATAAACAAAATTAAAACTTGCTTATTTGCTTTCACTTCATCCTAAAATTGTTATATGTATAACTACAGTTTCGCACCTTACGAAATAGAGCATTCCTCTTTCTGGACAATTATGACAATAGCTATATTATCAAATCATGCTCTTAGAAACTATCTGATCTCAAGTATTTATCTGATATAAAGCATTCACTAAATGTTTATTCAAATCAATGTGCTATTTTTATGTGGTTGGTTCTTAGTAGATAATTGAAAGGCTATTAGAAAATACAAAGAAGGCCTGTAATCCCAGCACTCGGGAGGCAGAGACAGGAGGATTGCTGAGTTCGAGGCTTGCCTGGGCACCTTAGTGGGCTCAGGGCCAGCCTGAACTACAAAGCAAGACCCTGTCTCAAAAAAAAAAAATAAAATAAAATAAAAAAAGAAAATACAAAGAAGGACCCTGAGAGAGACATGGAGGGTGTTGTGGTTTAAGTCTAAAATGCCACCAATATCATCTGTGTTCAAAGATAGGCTTTGAGAAGGTGATCAGTTCACGGGGTCACCACAGTTTTCAGTGGATTCGTCCATTTGCAAGTGAGTTGACTGTGCTATTAGGAAGTGAGGCCTAGCTGGAACACTGGTCCCTGGGGACTTGTCTTGGGGCCCCTCTTCTTTCCCTGAATCTTTTGCTTGCCTGGCTCCGTCCTGGCCACAATGAAGTAAGCAGCTTTCCTTGGCCAGTCGGTTTCTCTATTCATTTCTGCCTTGGAACAAGCTGTCCTCAAAACATGAGCAAAATGAACATTTTCTCCTTTAAATTGTACATGCCAGGTCCTTTGTGCCTGGAATGAGAAAATGACTAATACAGAGGGCACTTATCATTACTCTGTAAAGGCAAATCTGTTGGGAGAACTTTCTTATTTCCTTATAATTTCTCCTCATTGGTACTAGTTTCCACTGCTGAAGCTGTATATTAGTAAAATAAGTACATATATAAACAAACAAATAAGTTACACTCAATATACCAGAAAAGAACAACAGCAACAAAAATAGTCCCTGCCAATTGCTATGATAAATAAGTAGTTACATAACAAAGAAATGCAGAAACCACATTGCAAGACAAGATAGGACAGTTATCACTGCTTTCAATCTACCTTTGACAGCATCATCTGCAACTGGCCTCATCTATTTTTTATCACTTTCTTTTTGCTGGTAACATAGGACAGACCCTATGTGGAATAATACTCCCTTTTGTCACCGCTTACTTGGGTAACAGCTACTCTTCCTAGACTTGTGACTCACCCAAGATGACAGCCTCATCTCCAAAAGACCTTCCAGTCCAAATGTTTACACCTTTCTGGTCAGTCATAAGTGTTTAAAGTAATAAATGTTAGAGAAAACAAAACACAACTTTGAAAACTGAGCCTTGAAGAGGAACCATGGAGCCCGTAGCCTGGGATATCACTCTATGTTGTGTCCAGTTAATGGAGACCTGCTGAGATTAACTTCGTAAATGAAATATCCAATTTCACGAGAAGAAAATTCAAAGGGATCCCAAACAGAGGAAGTTATTAACCCGAAGCAAACCTTCAGGATTAATTTCCGCAGTCACAGACTTTCACTGCAACTTGAAAGTAGAAACAAAAACAAGTAAGTGCTTGTAAAAGGAATTCAGGCTTTTTACTACTTAACTCGCTGTTGGCAAATGTGAACTATTCCACAGAGTGGAAATCAGTCAGCCACTAGAGCAGAAACTGAATCTCCTGGCAGCCAAAGAGGAACTAAGGGAACGTAGGGTCTCTTGATGCGAAAGTGTCTTCAGATGAGCAATGAAGCAAAGTAATCTGCACAGAATGAATATAAATGTCCTTCTCATTAGCATAGGAAGCTGTTTTTCCACCATCCACACAATAATGGGTCTAAACTAATTTTTCACAACTGTCCACACGATACAAGAGAGTCAATATGCATAATCAATATATGTATTTTCATATCGTAACTATAAAACATAGAAAGCCATTATTGGTGCAAGACATTTAAATTACAGGTGAATAAGCTAGCAAAACATTTTAACTTGTCAAACTGGCAAGGTTTTATGTGCCTGACAATTTTTAAACCATAATTTATAATTAGCCTTTGTAAAGACTTATAGAAACAAGTACCCTGCCCTACAAAAAGTGCAGAATGAAAATCGGTACACAGTTTCTAGTGTTGAATAGGAATAACTGACTATAACTATAAAAGGTTATTATTATAATAACATTGAGCACATTATAATGTATACTGGGCAGATATTGAATCAGTTAAAAAATACCTCAACATAGGTTTGGATGTGCACTATACACCAATTTATAGAATTTACTAGTCTTGGAAGGTAAAATATTATAACAACTGTGTTAGCCACTTTTCTCTTATTGCTGAGACAAGATACCTGGCAGTTAAAGCTATAGTCTGTGTATATGAGCACTTAACTGTGCTGATTTACTTCTGAAAAATCAGGACAAAAAGTCTCCTGATGTCAGAACAATGGTCCATTGGGACTTGACTCACCTAGGCATGCTAGGAACCCTGTTAGCTTGTGATACCAGAAAAATTTAATACAGCATTGGGACAAACCAGACATAATTCTATGAACTCTAAGCAAACTGATAGAGGTGAAATATTAATTACAACAGCAGCATGTTCACCTTCTCTTAGCATCAAACTAGAGCCAAATTTAGCTTCCTGAAAGAAACACTTGAATTCAATCAAGTTCAGCTTTTTCTCTCCAGAAATATTATTATTGTTTCTCCCCAGAGGACCTCTGACTCTGTGTGGAGAGGCCCCAGAAACATAGGATATAACAGTGGCTTTCATTTAAGCAAGATATGTTTTTCAGATTGTATAAAAATCATATGTGATACATTTTATAATTTTTAAACATATCATCATTGATACAGGACAGTAAATAAGCTATATTATCGAAAGCTGTCATATCTTTGTAAATCATTTATATTTACATATTTTTCTCCTAGTATCTATGAGTAGTTTTATCTCTTCAGGAATAAAGCATCCTTCATTTTTAAGAAATAGAGCTCGTAGTAATTTAGATACAGCAGCATTCTCTTTCAGAGGGAATTGCGTGCTTATAATTCGTTTTCCTCAGCTGTGTCTTGTTTCTCAGACATTGAGAAAAAAGGAGAAAAGATAATAGCAAAGAATAGAAGAGGGCTTTAAAAAATAGCTGGTACGATAAATGCCACCTGAGCACAAGTCAGTCTCAAAGCTCTACCGAGGTACTGCAGAGAAGCAGAACCTGAGGCATAGATGGCAAGACACCTATGGATAATTACCCACAATTCAGTAGAGGCTGAGAAGTTCCATGGGCTGCTGTCTGTGAGCCAGAGAACCAGGGCAGCTGATAATGTACACCCTGCCCCATGCATTAAGTCATGGGAATGGGAATACCATGTTCAAGTGCAGGAGATACCTGTATCTCTATCAGGGGACAAATTTACCATCTCCTACCTCTTTATTTTACCTAGGTTCTCAAAGATTGTATGATGCTTTCCCACATTTATATTTTCATTTCTTTTTTTTTTTTTTTTTTTGAGACAGGGTCTCGCTTTGTAGTTCAAGCTGGCACTGAGCTCACTATGTAGCCCAGGCAAGCCTTGAACTCAGCAATCCTACTGTCTCTGCCTCCCGAGCGCTGGGATTACAGGCGTGAGCCACCACACCCGGCTCCCACATTTATATTTAATCTACAGAATCAAATATTTAATTTTTCTGGGATGAAAAAAAACTCTTAAAGATACTTTCAGAAATAATGTTTTACTAGCTACTTGGGTTTCCCTTAGCCCAGTCAGTCTGACACATAAAAATAACTATAATAAGCCATCTGCTTGGAAAATTCTGCCGACATATATGTCCCTTAAATCACATTTGATGTCAAGACAATAAGAAAGGAGTAATTGCATCTAACATGATAAAATAACCCTACACACAACCAAACATACAGTAACTCCATTCACAGAGGAAGAAGGAAATTTCTCATGTGATGTTTACTTTCTATATCTGTTTACTTAAGCACTGTGATTTAAAATTAATAATACTTAAATAGTACTATAGTGCCAATGTGCTTTATGTTACAGGCTAAGAAAATAATATAAGAAGTAAAACAAAGATAATTATTTAACCTATGTATATACATTCCAGATATATTCATAATAAAATAGGGAGGAAATGGTCTTGAAAATATTGTCTTCATTTTTGTAAATAGTCAAATGATCATAGTTGCTATTTACTTATACCTTTTACTGCTACTCATTCTGTGTTCCCTCTTCTGATGGGATCCAGTCTCCTAACAGCAAGTCAGCTCTAAGAGCATCACTGAGCTAATCCACTGATGATTGTCCCACCTCCGTGATACGTCCACCTCCCAAAGCTTTGAGGAACATCTAGATATAAAATACAATGATATAGGGCTGGAGATTTAGCTCAGTGGTTCCGGCGCCTGCCTCGCAAGTGCAAGGTCCTGAGTTCGATCCCCGGTAACCACATACAATGCTGGGCGTGGTGACTCACGCCCACCAGCAATCAATACCACATACCACAGTGCCGGGCGTGGTGGCTCACACCTGTAATCCCAGCACTCGGGAGGCAGAGACAGGAGGATTGCTGTGTTCGAGGCTTGCCTGGGCTACATAGTGAACTCAGAGCCAGCCTGAACTACAAAGTGAGACCCTGTCTCAAAAAAAAACAAAAAAACAAAAAAACAAAAAAACAATGATATATTACTGGCCTTTGACGTCTAACTCTACAAGTTTCTTGGATTTTTTTGTGATCATTACTGATGACTATTTTCAAAACCACAGGTCTAAAATTAAGCAGTAATGTTTCTCTTTCTAGTGGTAATTTCTATACCTAAAATATAAAAGCCACTCACAACAATTTAAAATTCACGCATACTATATAGGCAATATTTAATATTGGCAAAGGGATTTTGAAGTAAGAAAATTCTTGGAAAAAATCTACTTATATGGGGTGCCCTGGCCCACAAAGAAGTCTCTTCTGGGGCCACAGAGGCCCTGTGGCTACTGCCCTCATTGCTCTGCCTCTCATGATTATGGAGGGGATGGCACAATTTGTTAGCAAAAGCAAGATGAAATAAAAAAGGTAGTAGTGAAGAGAGACATGCCTATTACTCTCACTAATTCCTTACTGAGAAAGGTGCGTCTCCATAGTATTATTCTGGACTCATAATGAAACTCTATCACAATGTGGAAAATTGATTTCCTTGTGCTGCCCAACTGCCTCCTGACTCCCCACATCGTTCCCACAAAATAAAAAATAAAATCCCAAAATACTTAACCTTTACAGAATATTACAAGGAATGGCTGTACAGCCCATTGAAATATAGTAACATTAGAAAAAAAACTGTACTTGGTTTCCCCTTTACAATGACTGTTCCAAAGTCATTCAGAGATCTCAGATATAGATCATCATAGTTAGGCTGAGCAGGCAATTCTTGGATTCTAAAGAGTACTCAGGTCCTAGGAAACCTTGTCATGTAGAGCGCCCTGTCTGTGAGCTTCTTCCTATGAACCAAGAGAGCAGAGGCTGGATGTCAAAGTTACCTAGGCATTAGTTCCTGTGGCTGTCCTAGAAAATTACCAAGGAAAGGACCTTGAAAACACATGGATGAATTAGAGTGCTGTAGCTCTGGGCCTCAATGAACTAAAATTATGGTGCTGACAGAACTTCATTCTTTTCTGGAGATTCTAGGAATGAATCTACATTCTTGCCTTCTTCAGCTTCCAGGTGCTTTTGTCTTGCTTTGAAGACTCACTCATCCATTTTAAAACCAGAAATGGAGAGGGGGAACAGAGATCTTCCCCTCTTATCCTTCTGTCTTCCAGTCTCTAAAACACTGCTTTTCAGGATCATGTGATTACAACAGATCAATGTGGACACAACATAACATTAGATTTCACAATGCTTAACTTATTTGGTTTAGAATAGGCATTCAAGCCTACTAAGAAACATATCATCATAGATCATTACCAACAGCATTTAAAATTTAATGGACAAATAAGCATCATTGGATTTGATAGAAGCACAGATTATGATTCCAGAGTTCTGGAATGAAGGTGCTTTGTTTGTCAGAGAGAGGTCCACAGGCTAGCATCAGTTGGAGCTGTTGGCAAACACAGGAGCTCAGGGCCCACCTTAGGCTTGCTAAGTTAGACTTTGCATTAGAAAAAAATTATCCAGTGGAACTTCTACTTTTAGTTTTTTGACAAATCTTCATACTGATTTTGTAAGGGTTGCACTAGTTTAAATTGCCATTCAACAATGGAGAAGGCCTCCTTTCCCCCACAGCCTCTTCAGCACTTAATATTTGATTTATTGATGATGGCTATTCTTTTTGGAGTAAGATGGAATCTCAGTGTTGTTTTAATTTGCATTTCTCTGATGGTCAGTGATGTCGAACACTTCTTCATACATTTATTGGGCGTTTCTACTTCTTTTGTGATTATCTATTCATTCTGCTTCCTCCTTTTTTAAATTTTTGTCTGAGGAATTGCTCGCAAATTCTTTTGACTCTATGTTGCCTTCATTCTTGCTATGTAGAAGCTTTGTAATGCAATATAATGTTATTTGTTTATTCTCAGAACTATTGTATTTCCTGTATAATGGTGTACTGTTCAAGGATAGGGAGAATTACATGAGATAAAAAAAAGGAATTGATACATGTATCAACTTTGTGGAAGGAATTTAAACATTATGTACTACAAACATGTACCCTCTCTCCAAAAAATGAAATACAACACAAGATAGGTGTAGAAGGGAAAAAGGGAAGGGGGAGAGGATGAACATAGGAATTAAGGTGTATTCTCTACATATTACCAACTTTACACAAGGAATATCAGCAGTATATACTGCACACAACCGAAATTTTTAAAAACATGAAAGCAATCTCAATAATTGGTGGTAAAAGTAAAGTTTAGAAAGTAATGCTCTACATATAGATTTCAGGTAGTACTAATCACATATAGGCAGTATCTGAATGATACCAGTTCAACAAGGGATTCAATTTAAATATATTTGTATATTATTTGGAGTTAGTAATTTATAAACAGTGGTATTTTCTAAATGTTAAATTTCCACTTACAAATATGCCCATATTTTTCACAAAGTAATAAAAATGTGGCACTTTGTAACTTGAGGGTGATAATGCTATTCAAACTCTGATAGAAGATAAGGAAGTAAAATTGGTGAAGGGTGCCAAGACATTCCTATTCTTAGATTTCCAGATTTCCCCTCACTGCCACTGAGCATAAGCCTATGGTCATCCATCCTCCCACCAACTACTGCCAGGAGTATAATTGAAAATGTTCACAGGGGGTTTGGGAGAACTTATCGCTATGAATATCATTTCATTAAACTCTCCTTGTCATGAGACTTTGTGCCATTTTGTTAAAAGGAAACTCCACTGAGATAAGGATCTCTGGGCCAAATCATAAGATGATCAGCCACTTTTTATAAGGTTGATATCCTCCCTTCAGAAATAAAAAAATGATTTCATACCACGTTGAAAGGTGAAGTTCTCTGAAGTTAGCAGCTATCAGTGAATCCTGCAGAGCTCGCTAATGCATAGATTTCTGGTAAGCGACCTGTTTCTGAGTCACCAGAAAATTGTGCTCTCTAGTTGAATTTTCCACTCTAATTTCCTCATATGGATTGTTATCCAGTCTTTCTCCCACTACAATATCACTAGCATAAAGGGAAGGTAAGCCTGTTAGATTTTAGCTTGATCTTAGTCCACTATTATAGTAATAACACCTGGACATTTTTTAACAACCAGTGGTTTTGTCTTCATCTTGTTATGATCAGAATCAATCATGTCATCAAATTCTTAGCATCATATTTTCAAGGATACCATATTTTCAGTCTCACTGTAGCTCCTTTCAACTGTCAATTTCATCTTGTCTTCATTTTTATCAACCTACTGCTGATAATGTATCTCTCCCATTTCCCAATATGCTTAACACCATGCTAAAAGCTTTTACTCTTCTATAAATTTGGAGAAACTTAAAAATGAAGTCTTTCTCACTCACTTTCTTTGTTCCCACATTTAGCTAACACTTTTGTGGAAAACTGCATTAATTTTTTATTCATTCATGTGCCCTTCATTCAGTAATTCTGACTACACACTGTATCTAGGCACTGCACCAGTTTGGGAAAGGAAATGTTGAAGGTGAAGACAAAGGCTCTGCTACAATGGAACCTCTTTTTGATGGGTATGAATGGTCTATCAGAATAAAACAAAAACAGATTTATGGGCTAATGATGTTAATGAAGTATATATAATTTTATATGTTGTGATGAAGGAAAACTGGCAGTTTAGCAGAGAGCTAAACAGAATGAAGACTGTTAAAGAATGAAGACTGTTAAAGCACTGCCTTCCTAGTAGTGGATGGTGTCTATAGCAGGTGTAGAGCCAACAGAGCCCAGTACGTACTAAGATGCTTGAAGAAAGAGAAGAGCAAGTGACAAGCACTTAGAAATAATAAGTGCTAAACTCCCAAGGGAAGTTTTTGAGAAAGGATTTGCATACCATGCTAAGATTTATTTTTTCAATTTATGGTAGCCACTAGAGGTTACAGACTGGAGAGCAGTGTAACATGATTTCAAGAATTACAAGGGACCAAGGGAGGAAGACCATTTTTATAAAGTCCAGAGGAAACCTTCCCAACTTTGATGCAACTGTTGGCTATGTGGATTTTAATTGTGATCAAATTGCAGACGTGTTTCAAAGTTACAACCAATCAAATCAACTGATGGATTAGATATGAAATGTGACATAATAATAAAAGCCAAGGCTAACTAAAAGGTCATTGGCTTAAGTGAGTGGAAGAGTTATATAACCATGAAAATTACTTAACACATTGCAATGTGTTTGCGTGTTCTACCTCAACATGCCAAAACATCCTGTTCCTGTCTCAAGGCCAGTGCCAGTATCTACTTCAAAACTCTGAGTCTGCCAGAACTACTTCTTCTCAGAAAATAAGCTTTGACATTTGGAAGTGTCTCTGAGCCTCAGGAACCTCACCTGGGAGATGAATTTAATAATAGTAATAATAGTAGCTAAATAGATTAAAATCTACTATTATTGAATGGTTGAGAACCTGTTTCCACTTGTCCAACAGCATCTGGAATGCTTAAAAAAATGACACATGCAAGTTGCCCCAATTATTCCTTCTTTATTAATAAGTTTTCATTTTATAGCAACCTTCTTACTCTATAACCATCACAATTTATGAAGTAGGTTGAAGTTTTATGGTGAGAAAAGTGAGGTTAAAAAAAATTCAGCAATATCCCAAGGTAAAAATTTAGCTGGAATTTGGGCTCTGAATTCATGCATTTAATCACTGTGTTCTTTGTGACAATGCCTTTGATAATCTGGTATGACAAGTCTGAATGCCATTATACCAAACATTGAGATCTCCAACGGTCAAAATACCTAAATTGAAACTTCTGAAAATTTCAACCCAAGAAGTTTGAAATCTAGAATATGGAAATCCTGAATGTTCAACAAAACTGCAATTACTGTGTGTGTGTGTGTGTGTGTGTGAGAGAGAGAGAGAGAGAGAGAGAGAGAGAGAGAGAGAGAGAGAGAGAGAGAGCTGTACTATATTCTGGGGAAGAAATTATTGTAATTGGGATGTAGATTGGATGCTGATGCATGTTAGATGGAATGAATACCTAGAGACCCAAGCAGGCCCTATTTGAAGTGTGTCTGTAAGGTGTTTTCAGAGTTTGTTGGGTGAATCTAAGGGGTCTGAATGGGGAAGAACCGCCATGTAGAAAATAAATGTGAGTATACAGTATTTTCTAAAAAGAGTCACGGTATCAAAGAGAAAAAGTACATATTCAACATGATGCCTGGCTTCAAATTCTAATGCACAGTCAACTAAACGATCTTAAGGACTTCCTCTGAGAAAACGCCTAAAATCTACATTTGCAGTACACATTTTTTAATATGTGAAACTGTCCTTTTAATTTGTATTTTTTCTGTACTTTCTTTTTTCTCCGCTTTAAATTGTCATCATTATTTTTCACAATTTTTTATTATATGGGTTATATTTATAAAACTGCTAGTAGTGGACATAAAGACTTTTAAACAGTTCTGATACATTTTAAGAATCCTTGGCAGATCTGGCTCCACAAAAGTGGTTTATCCCTTCATTGGATTGGTCTGTGAGCACTGTGTGACAATATAAAACAAGAACCTTCCTCAATGAAGGCAGCTGTATCCCTCCCATACACATACTGATGTGAAGGTAAAACTTCTTGAGACATCAGCTGTTTGGGGGACTGAATATGTCAAGGTGACCCAGAGTGGGTTTGGTCCAGCTTATGAAGGTACTCAGGTTGTTTGTCACCAGACATCAGCTGACCTCAGTTTTGAGGCTCCATGCACACAATTAACACTCATATTGAGTTTATACAGTTTACTTTTCTATTTCTGTTAAACATGGCTTGTCTGATCATAATCGCTATACTTATTTAATGATTGTTAGTATACCACTGCATGACAAAATGTTGCTCTTGCCTAATTTACTGTGTAAATAGACCTGTAAGATGCTCTATGATTTCATATTTTTCTCAAAACCCACGTTTAAAATATAAATCAGTGTATTTTAAAGGTTTTTAAAATTATTTTTTTCCCAAAATTATATTTTGAAGACTTTTTGTTTTGTTTTTCTGAGGCAGGGTCTCATTTTGTAGTTCAGGCTGGCTCTGAGCTCACTATATAGCTCAAGCAAGCCTCGAACTCAGCAATCCACCTGCCTCTGCCCCTGCCTCCTGAGTGCTGGGATTACAGATGTGAGCCACTACAGCCGGCTATTTTTAAAAATTGTGACTTGGGGGCCAGAGATTTAGCTCAGTGGTTCTGGCGCCTGCCTCACAAGTGTAAGGTCCTGAGTTCGATCCCGGTAACCACATACAATGCTGGGCGGGGTGACATGCCCACCAGCAATCAATACCACATACCACAGTGCTGGCCGGGTGTGGTGGCTCAAGCCTGTAATCCCAGCACACGGGAGGCAGAGACAGGAGGATTGCTGAGTTCGAGGTTTGCCTGAGTTACATAGTGAGCTCAGGGCCAGCCTGAACAACAAAGCGAGACCCTGTCCCAAAAAATAAAAATAAAAATAAAAATAAATAAATAAATAAAAAGAATTGTGACTTGGGATTTTGGATTATAAAAATTTTGGTCCTTTTGAATTTCAAATTTTGAATTTATAGCTTTCAGGATCAAACACTGAGTGGCCCAAACACTGTTTATGAAGTCTGAATAAACTAATGCAAATATGTTGCTTAGCATAGCACTTAGCAAACAGTAATACCAATACATGCTGGCTCCTCTATTCTTATTATTATCACTAATAATGTAAGTAAATGCTCTCTTACCTCTTCTATGGTTATACATTAAACCTCTCTCCTCAAGTTCTCTATGAGCTTCTTCTTTAGCCACATTGGTTCTCTAGTATAACTGGGTCAGTTTGAGGTCCTGCACAATTAACTATAATTTCACCCTTCCTTTTTGTCTCCAAATGAGTAGCAGGCAAAATTCACTTTTAAGCATCCTATCTGTCTCCATTTCCAGGGATTTCAGGATAATGAGCAAAGGTTCATGTAGAACAAATGAAAGGATAGACTGGGGTACGAAGAATCAAAGAGCAACAATACATCAAGTACGGACTTATATTCCAGTATGGTTTAGGATGTCATTGAAAAATGAATCCTGGGAGGAGTGGCAATGATTTTGCATATTACTTGATAACAAAGTTGAAGTATTGTGTGGTAGAGGTGCATATATGTAGCACACAAATGTTACGTAAACTATGCAGGTGCAAAATAATTATGTTTTGAGTCACTTGTAGTGGTACACTTGTAATCCCGGCACTCTGGGAGCCATGAGGCTGAGCTTGGAGGATAGCAAACTTCAGGACTAACTGGGCAATTTAGTGACATTCTGTCTCAAAATTTAAATATATACAGGGCCAGAGATTTAGCTCAGTGGTTCCAGTGCCTGCCTTGCAAACGCAAGGTCCTGAGTTTGATCCTGGTAACCACATATAATGCTGGGCGTGGACACTCACGCCCACCAGCCATCAACACCACATACCACAGTGTGGGAAGTGGTGGCTCACGCCTGTAATCCCAGCACTTGGGAGGCAGAGACAGGAGGATTGCTGAGTTTGAGGTTTACCTGGGCTACATAGTGAGCTCAGGGCCAGCCTGAACTACAAAGCGAGATCCTGACTCAAAAAAAAAATTAAATATATATACACACAGAGACACACACACAATGTGGGGGAAAAGTGTGATGGTAAGAAAAAAAGAAACAAAAATTATGTACATATGGGGTCAGGGGCTGTAGGATGGGCAGAGGAATGCAAAAAAATGAGAATTAAGACATGTCCTATACTGCTACAAATTTTCAGTGTCGAATGAGATCATGAACTGTATATAAAGTGTACCAATAAAATCAATTAACCAAAAAAAGTGGGGAGGGGCTAGGGCTGTAGCTGAGTGCAAAGGTCATAGGTTCAATCTCTGGTACTACCAAAAAAAAAAATTATGTATTGAGTGGAAAGAAAGAATATCATTACATACTTATATGATGTTGAAAACTCTCTGCATATATCAAAGCAGCTACTTTATCAAGATTTGGCAATATCATGGCAGCAATACAAAAATCTAAATTTAAGTTTTAAGAACAAGTTTTTTATATAATGAGATTTTGGTCAATTTTTATAATAATACTTATTTCAGAATTATATTTTAGTTGACTAATGAGGATACTGCTAATTAATGTTATTTAAATACATGTAGTAATATATTCTTTTATGGCTATTCACTTAATTTTCTCTAACTAGTTCTAAGACTTTTGCTTTCCTCCAATATATAAATAGAGTATCTTAAATTCTGAATTCAATAAGACATTAGATGGGCATATTCTTCTTCAGCATATAGTAATTCAAAAATGATTTTAACTAACATAATCAGTATGCAAATATTCATCAATAACCGCTTTGTGTATCAAAAGTCCATCAATAATGGATCCTTTTATTGTCAGGATATCAGGGAGATTGCTATGCTGTGTCACTGGATTGACCCTGCATGTGAACTTACGTGAATATGTAAATATTAAATTAAATGTCATCAGATTTCTTTCCCTTCTAGTTGCAGACAAACAACAAATATGTCTGATTAAAATTAATGATGATGTGCTGAATAAGAAAAGTTTACATAATACAACTAGGCTTCAACAATAAGGAACCTACCTGATTAGATTTTCCTGCCTCTTTCAATGATAGCTACTGTGTACTTGTTGCTTTATTCACTCAGTTGTCACTTTTAAAGTTCACGTACTTGAAACTGTGTGTTTATGAAATTTTTGTGATATATCAAATTTAAGGTTCTGTCAGTTTGAGTCACAAAAAATATTATATAATCCATTTCATTTTATGTTCTCAGTTTAGGCTTGTACATCAATTATTTTGTAGTTTTGGAAAATGAACTCCACCTTTCCCTACAGTGGAAGAATATGACCAGAGGAAAGGAGAAGAAAAGAAAATAGATCAACAAAATTACTTTTGAAAAAGAAAACTTGAAAGAGTTCTACACTGGTACTTGTCTTTGAATGAGTCACAATTTACATAAATAAAAGAATAGGAGATTGTTGCTGGGCGAGAGTCCCAGGCAGTCTGTAAAGTTAGAGGTGTCATCATTGTTCGATTTGTGCACCTAGATAGAAAAAACACTGGAGGGTTAATTACCACTGAATGGTAAACCAGTATTGTATTTATTCACATTAAGAGTTATTACTTCTACGAGTGCTAGACTACTTGTGATAGTTTGTAAACATACTACATGCTAGAAAGATCTGTTCCAGGGATGAAATTAATATAAGTGAGACTCTTAGTTAATATGGCATAATATAAATTTGATTTGAATATTCTTAGGGGATTGTTAAAAATTCTGATAGTCGCCAGGCGTGGTGGGTCACGCCTGTAATCCCAGCAATCGGGAGGCAGAGACAGGAGGATTGCTGAGTTCGAGGCTTGCCTGGGGTACATAGTGAGCTCAGGGCCAGCCTGAACTACAAAGCGAGACCCTGTCTCAAAAAAACAACAACAAAAAACAAAACAAAACAAACAAACAAACAAAAAATTCTGATAGGCTGGAGGGTTAGCTCAGTGGTTCCAGTGCCTGCCTCGCTAGCGCAAGGTCCTGAGTTCAATCCCCAGTAACCACATATAATGCTGGGCGTGGAGACATGCCCACCAATAATCAATACCGCATACCACAATGCTGGAAGC
>PVIC010008190.1:26967-48968 GCA_004025085.1 Thryonomys swinderianus
AAAAAAAAAAAAAAAAAAAAAAAAAAAAAAAAAAAAAAAAAAAAAAAAAAAAAAAAAAAAAAAAAAAAAAAAAAAAAAAAAAAAAAAAAAAAAAAAAAAAAAAAAAAAAAAAAAAAAAATCTGATAGTCTGATTAATTAGTCTCTAATATAAGACTTTAATGTCAAACAGACAAAACTTTTTTGTGTGCAAACTGTGGCTTATCTCCTGTCAATTCTAACATGATGCTTATAAAGATATTAACAAATATTTTAACAGTGTAAATACTTTGTCTTCTCCACATTACATGAATTTTTATGTTAAAGTGGTCTTAACATTAAAATGTTATCTTTCCATACAGTAATCATAAAATTTGATTTTCTTCATCTACATTTATGATTTGCCACTTTATTTCATCACAGAAATCTCTTAAGAGTTATTTTCCGGGCCAGAGGGTTAGCTCAGTGGTTCCGGCACTTGCCTCGCAAGCGTAAGGTCCTGAGTTCGATCCCCGGTAACCACATACAATGCTGGGTGTGGAGACTCACGCCCACCAGCAATCAATACCACATACCACAGTGCCGGGCGTGGTGGCTCACGCCTGTAATCCCAGCACTCGGGAGGCAGAGACAGGAGGATTGCTGAGTTCGAGGCTTGCCTGGATTACACAGTGAGCTCAGTGCCAGCCTGAACTACAAAGTGAGACCCTGTCTCAAGAAAAAAAAAAAAAAATTCCATCCACGCAACTCATCATGGATCAAAAACCTGCTCATGTTCAAAACACAGAATTCGTGACCTACTCCATCCTTGTGGTTAGAACCCTGCTTTTCCTTAGCCAATAACCTGACTACCGAGACTTTCTAAGAGAATCTAACAAATGCAGAGATGGGATGAAAAAGCAAAATGTATTCTCAGAATTGGGTTGAAATCACCTTCTCAGTTTGGATGGTTCTTCTAATCTAGCCCAAAAGAAATAGTTTTATTTGAACTAATTCATTGAATATATGAACATCAAGTTGAATATTCTTCAATATTTCATTGATGAGCTTATAAGTTGACCTCACTCAGTAATCACACTAGTCAATTGTAGGAACCAGAATTTTAGAATAAAAAGTTGCTTAAGTGGCCTAAATTGCAGAGGGCTGTAGGAAGTTTTGCAAGGTCAGGAAGTTAGTGATGTGGACAAGACTATGATCTACATATTCTGATTCTGAGATAATAGCCTTGGCAGTGTTAATCTATTCTGAGTCATCTTCAGCTATACTGTATCTTCTCCTGATATAACTCAGACTATGAGTAATTGTAATAGGAAATTAAGGCTCCCAACAGTTTGACTGTTTACTCTCCTATAATTAATCTTCTGTTATTATTACTATTACAAGGAACAACGATTCACTGACAGAGGAGGTGGCACACTGTAGAGGACAGACAGATGATGTGCACTCCCTCACTCTTAGGTCTAAAATTCTTCTCATGTATGGCTGAATATTTGTTGTCTGGAAAGCCCCATTTCCTAACTTATGCACAGAGGTTCCTGAGGCACTTAAGTTTAACTTTTTTATGACTTGCACTGTGCCTGAAACAGTAGCTCTAAAAATAATAGTTTTCTCCTTAGTATGACTCATGATAAGAGTGAGAATTTGGGTATTTTTTACAATTCATAATCACAGATATCATATCAATATGGGAAATCTCTGAAGCATTTTACCTCTGTGAGCTTATAGGTAAGCACAATGAAGAATTCCAAGATCAATAAAGCTAGAAAACAACTAAATTTTAAATGTGCTAATATTGAATTTTGTACTTTATTAACAGCATGATCCCTTTATTGCATGGGATGATGAAAGACCAAAGGCATAAAATTAATCTCCCCATGAATTTCTTAGCTATTAGATAAAAATAATATTTAGAAACCTGTATGGGCTCAAATTTTGTCCTGTACTATGAGTGTCCATGCTATGTAAAACCTACACTATGTTAAGATACCCTACAAATATCGTTTTTCTTGAGTCAAAGAAGAATTACACACTAATTTTGATTTTTCCAACTATTTCACTTGTTATTTACTCTATTTCTTTGAGAACAGAACAACCATGAGGAACAACTAAAATATGAATACTATCTCTATTTTAATATAGTAAATAAGTTCCCAGTTGGGTCTATTCAGGCATTGTTTTTACAAACTTGAAAATAATAGTTACTTTGATGAACACAGACTAAAATATGACAAAGAGAAAGCAAGACCTATAACTCAAGTTGTATCAATCATAGAAACCTATGGAAAGAAGGTACTATTTTCTATATTCAACTACATAATCTGCCTATGTAATAATCCAGCTTTTCCACTGACCAGGTTTGGTAAAAGTGAATATATCTATAAATAGATATCAAATCACTAATATGGGTTCCCTGATTATAACTTCCAAACTCAGTATTGTTAAACTAAATAACTTATCATTCATTCAGTGCTTATTTCAGTACCCTGTCAAAAGGAGTTTGCATTCACCATTACCACACCTTTACACCATTACCTGGCTACCTATATAGTATCTTGACAACCTTCTTATCTCCTTCCATCTTCACAGAGAAGTTTGCGATCTCATCCAACTTTCTCCATTATCACATGTGTAAGACAACACATTGAGGATCTTTTTCTCTGAGAAGATGCAGTGATAAACTCATTCAAAGAATGAATAAATCCAGGGCCGGAGATTTAGCTCAGTGGTTCTGGCACCTAACTCGCAAGCGCAAGGTCCTGATTTCGATCCTGGTAACCACATACAATGCTGGGCGTGGTGACTCACGCCCACCAGTCATCAATACCACATACCACAGTGCCAGGCATGGTGGCTCACGCCTATAATCCCAGCACTCAGGAGGCAGAGACAGGAGGATTGCCGAGTTCGAGGCTTGCCTGGGTTCCATAGTGAGCTCAGGGTCAGCCTGAACTACAAAGCGAGACCCTGTCTCAAAAAAAAAAAAAAAAAAAAAAAAGAATAAACCCAAAAAGCAGCTTATAAAGAAAGGAATGAACCATTACTCTGTACATAGGACAAGATGCCACTGTCTCAGTTATATTCCTGGACCTTATTTAGCCAGTCAAGGATTTCTTCATCTCTTACACCCTTAAGAAACAAGTATTTGCATTTTACAACCTGCAGTCCTAAAAGAAGTTACAAGTATTCCTCAAGTTCATTAGAATCTAGAGAGAACAGAAACCTAATTTAAAACTTTTTCATACATATATTTATGCTGTTTTTCTCAACTTGGCCCACTTTAAATGGGGTTCCAGGAACAAGAAGTCTAGATTCTTTCTAAAATGCAATAAGACATCGACTCCTGTCAATACTCTTTAGGCATTCCTTTACTCAGAGAATTTAGCCACTTACTTTTGTGCATATTGCAGTCTTGGAACACATGGGTTGGCCGTAGTTGGTCAAAGACTTCTTGTTGAAAAATCCTGGTTTTTTAGGATACTAAATGCTATGGTTTTGGGAATGTCCCATGCTGGCTCATTTCTTAAAGTCTTGACACCCAGGCCATGCCCCTATTGGGAGGTGTAGGACTTATAAGAAATGATTCCCAGTCAGAAGCCTGATGATATGGGGGGATGACAATGAAGAAGATATTGGATTTGAGCTTCTCTCTTTCACTTCCTGGCTTCCATGAGACAAACAGCTCACTCAGCCACACATTCCCTACAGAATATGCTGTTTTATCCCAGGTTCAAATTGAATCAGTCATATACAGAAATCTCCAAAACCATCCTTTGAAAGGTGATTTATTGGACACATTTGTTACTTTCATGGAAAGCTGGCAAACACTCTAGATATTTTTCATTAACACACCACTACAGGTTGCATGTTGATACTTTGGGAGGAGGAAGTTCATCCTTCCTAGTGAGTCTTATGACCCACAGTCCCATTATGCCTTGATTCATGGAAGGGGGATCCCACAGACTTGGCAGTGCTATAAAAGGCTTCTTATTAAATTGAAAATGATTTGGGAAAAAGCTTCTGGTAAATTTCATCTACAGAAGACAACAATGGTCTTTGCCCTCAGTTTCTTACTGCCTCCAGTGGTGCTGGAAGAAGTCTTCCCTCCACTAGACTCAGAGACTCTTACAATCAAATGAATGAAGAGAAAAGATTATTGAACTCAGTTTCAACTTTTCATGCAATGGAATCACAAGAGACTTGCTGATATCCTTCCATAACCATGATGTTTGTAAATACTATACTTTGGATCTTGAGTGGTCTCAAATATCTGTGAAATAACTGCTAGGTCCCAGCTCATGGCACTGTTGGGATTGGAAGATAGTGGGACTTTAAGAGGCAGGGACTGGTGAAAGCTTTTAGGTCACAGGGATGTGCTCATTATTAAAGGAGGTCCTGCATCCATGGCTCTCTCCAAGTCCCCTAGCTCATAAAGTGAGCAGTTTTATACCTCCCCACACTCTCATTGGTTTATCGTCTTGCTTAGGACCATATCAATGGGGCTCTGTGTAGTTTGATCCCTAGCAATGAAAAATCTATGGCATCATCCAGACTTTTGCCCCACTGCCATTAAAAATGCTTTAGCTGAGGAATCTCCACACAGATCTTCACAATGGTTGCACAAGTCTACAATACCACCAGCAGTGGAGAGGGCTTCCTTTCTCCCCACAGCCTCGCCAGCATTTATCGTTGGTTGATTTTGTAATAGTGGCCATTCTTTGTGGAGTGAGATGGAATCTCAGTGTTGTTTTCATTTGCATCTCTCGAATGACTAGTGTTGTTGAACATTTCTTCATATGCTTGTTGGCTGCTTTGACTTCTGCCTCTGAGAAGTGTCTGTTCATTTCAGATGCCCATTTTTGAATTGGGTCTTTAAACATGGGGAAGCTGATCTGTTTAAGTTCCTTGTATACTAGAGGTCCCATTCGACCCTGCTATTACCTTGCTAGGAATATACCCAAAGAAATTTTAAAAATTACATTGGAAAGACAGATGTACACCCTTGTTCATAGCAGCTCAGTTCGTGATAGCCTAATCTTGGAAACAGCCCAAATGCCCATCAACTAGAGATTGGATAAAGATGTGTGTTTTTTTAAATGGAGTATTACTCTGCCATAATGACAAGATTCATTCATTTATGTGCAAATGGAGACACTGGAGGACACACTAATAAGTGAAATAAATAGAACATACATATGCAAATACCGGATCTTTTCTTTGATATAAGCACTTGTAGAGGTAAAGGAGCTCTAGAATGTATGACAGTTTTTGTAGAATGGGAAATATCCAAAAGGAATTTGGTGTGGGAACGTAATGAGAGGAAGGAATAAATATGTTTTGGAAAAAAAAATAAAAGAGTATGTATATAGGGGGTGGGGGGGTGGGGATGTAGGTTAAAAATGTGAATTGACCTGTGTCACATATTGGTACAAATTCCCCAATGTTGTGTGTGATTGTGAGCTGTGTTTATAATAATATACCAATACAGATTACTGAATAATGAAAAAGAAAAAAAATGGTTTAGCTGTTCGGTCCAACCCATAGCAACAATTCTGTAGTATACAATTTCATCCTTCCTCGACTAAAAAATTCTTGGAATGTCCTCATAGATATTAAAAGGTATCAATTAAACTCATACATGTCCCTGCATATACCAAAGCTCTAATACAAGGCCTCCCCCAATCCTCTACAACCTTTAAATTCCTCCCATTGGTGGTGACCAAGGCACTTATATCTTTTCTGAAAACATTCCAAGCACAAAACATTCCATAGAATTTCACTCACCCACATGTGCTCCTGGCTGTCAGCCACTTAGAAGTGCAAAGGGTATTACTTAAACTAATTCAGGACTAACTTCAAATTCTTCATGTTAGTCACCAGTGAAACACTGGAGGTAGGTTTTAAAAGACTCTGATTCTATTTTTGGTGTTTAACATCGGATGACTTCCAGATTCCACCTATCCCTTCTCTCCTCTGACTTCTCTTCACGGAGGATGGTGAGAAAGTCCATGTGAGAGAGCATGAGAGGTGGGGAATCTGGGAAACCAAGTCCTGTGGTGAGTGGAGTCCTCTGCTCAGTCATACTTCAGCCACAGTCAAAAAAAAAATGAGCAAGCAAAATGCACAGACAAAAAAGTACAGATGATCAGTGGATAAATTAAAAAGTATGCAGCATATTTAGCCACTAGAGAAATACAAATCAAAATAAAACTGAAGTTTTACCTCATACTAGTAAGAATGGCTATTATCAAGAACTAAAAAAAAAAAAGTTCTGGCGAGGTTGTAGGGAAAAGTGAAGCTTTTATGTTGTTAGCTAGGAAAGTAGCTAGTACAACACTATGAAAATCAATATGGAGAGTCCTCAAACAGCTAAGAATAGAAATTCAATTTAATTCAAGTATAGAGCTTCTAAGTCTCCTTACAAAAGTGCTTTTTACACTCATATTACAGTGAAACATGCATATCCACGTTTATAGCAGCACAACTCACCAATAAATCACTGAAGAAACTTATATGCCAATCATATGATGGAGCGATAAGGAAAACGTGGTATAAATCTACATTGGTATAAACCTACATTGGAGTATAAAGAAGGATAAACTTTAGTCATTTGTAGGAAAGTGGATGAATCTTGTGAGTATAATACTAAGTGAAATAAATCATAGACTATTAAATGTGTCGTGGTTTCTCTAATATGACAGACTCAGAGTATAAATAATTTACAGACCAAAATAAAAAAGGTAGTAAGAAATGTGGAGGTAGGGGATATAGGGACACAGAGAGAAAGAAAAGCAGGCTTGGAGTGGGAAGAGGGCATAAAAATGATGAGAAGTACCACTTTCCCAAGATAGAGTATTTACCCTGTAGCACAAATATAAACTAATCAAAACAAAGTAAAAGAATGACTCATTTTAATTCTTCCTCCATCCAAATCATGTTCTCCCCACTGGGACATCTTCCCCTGGACCAGGGTCTAAATCCATAAGTAATCGTTTATATTCTTTGGCTGTTTATAGGGTCAAGTGTCTTAACAGTCATGTGATAGTTCAGGGGTATTAATCCTAGCTCCTGTGGGACAACTGCAAAACAAGTTATTATTGGAACATAATTAGAATATAATCTCCAAAGGATTAGAGGCTGTGCTCATCTTATTTGATCCTGCATTTGGGGGAATATACAACAATGTAATACAACAGTCACTCAGATCATTTGTTAAATTAATGAATACGTAAATGGAAAATCTGCACCAAAGCTTTTTGACAAGAAGAATGACGCATTATTTTTGTAAGTCACACAGCCACCAGGTACTGAGTGATATACTGTGACAGAAAATTAGGCTAATAGCACAGAAACTAAACTGGAGGGTTTTTTCCCCCCATTTACTTCTAGAAAATGGATTAGTTTATTTTATATCTGTAGCTGTAAGAGGAACATATTGAACTTGTATGGAAACAAGGGAGAGAAGAGTGGCAAGAATTTTGGATGATTTAAAATTGTCTTGAAGGTTTTATGATACCCACAAGTATTTACGATTACTCATTAAGACATTCTGCACAAAGTCACCTGATGTTGTGAGCTATATGCTAGTGTATGGAGTCTGGCTGGACTGTAAATGCTTCCTAAATATTGCTGCTGTTTGATCATGTGTCTGTGATATACAGAACGATGTAAGATGAAAACTAACAGTGGAAAATATTTTGATAATAATTTCTTGAACTGTAACATTTCACGAGCAGATATGGTTTACTGTATCTGTGCAGACCTGATTTTCACACTCAAATAACAACTTAAATTTAATGCACAAAACAAAAATCAGTAAGAATCCCTGATTTTGTTCCACTAAATATAAATACAGAAGTGGAATAAAGAAGAGGGGTAAAAACATTCCACTGCCTTTGAGAAAAAGTAGAAGCCTCTTAACTAAAGTGAGGCAGTGAGAGCAATGAAAGATTTGTGCTTCATGGATTTTTTAGATTAATATTTATTAAGCTCTGCTTGAACCCAAGATGAGCCTGATCTTATTCATTCATATATGACTCACACTTTGTCAGACTGTTACACACAGGTATCTTCTCCTTCCCAAACACACACACACATACCATCTTTTGCTCATTGTGAGTCAGGAATGAAAATGAGGTATATAATAACCAGACTCTAGCTACAGAGCTGTTGTGAAGGTTAGAAATCAAGTCAGAAAAGAGTAGCCCTGCCTTAAGTGTTAACCCAGGCATAAAAAGCCATGGCAAAATATACTGGCTCTCAGAAGCACACAGTTCTCTGCTCACAAAGTTGACAACAGTCAGCAACTAGGGCAGGACATTGCAGGGGAGCTCCCTGCTCCTCAGCCCCTGTCTACTCACTGCACCTGCTTCTTGCTCCAGGATGGTGATGAAGCACCCTTGGCTCTCAGTTCTTCTAATGGTCCTTTGTTTTCACCTACATCACTTCAGTCTTCTTTTAAAGTTCTCAAGGAAGTATTTTAACAGGGCATAATGAATGCAGAAGTCCCCATCAAGTTTTCTCTGGTACCACAATTGCTAATTTAACTTGTCTAGAATAAATGATAAGTCCAAGCCAGCATTAATGAAGGGATTTGGCCGCCAGCAGGGACTGGGAGGGAGGAGAGTGGAAGAGGGAAACAAAAATAAGACTCAAGGTGTGATATTATGAATATACATCTTTTGATGGATATTTTTATGCATCAGAAACATATACTAATAGAAAAGGATGCAAAGTAAAAGAAAGAAAAGAATGAGGACACAAACATAAAAGTTTTCAGGGACATTAATCTGAACTCAAAAGCCTAGACTCATTGTCCTAAGCCTATGATCACCTAGATTCCAAGAGAGGCAAAGTCCCACAAGATCGAAATGACCTCAGAGGAGGAGAGAGGGAAGAGAAGGTAAGGTAAGGGTAGGGTAGGGGAAGCGAGGGGAGGCGAGGGGAGGGGAGGGGGAGAGAGGGAGGGAAGAGCAAACACTTTACTCAAAATGAAACCATTTCTCAGCCATGAAGATTTCAGAAGTAGAATTATGACGACAGAACTGAAATCATACACACCCAGACCCCAGTCCCACCAGCCAGTCCTTCAGGCTGGATTTCTGCCCTTGCAGTAGGGCCATTCTGAATCCCTGCATCAGGGTGTGTACCTGCCTTCTGGCTTCCTAAGTTGGAGTCCTTTCCTATTTTCTCTTTAACATTCCAACTAATGCTTGGCCCCTCCCATGTAAGAAAATGAAATTGAGACCGTGATTCACTGGGGGCCTCTAGGGAGCAATCTACAACATGGCCCCAGCTCTGCACACCTATGATCCAAGGAGAAGCAAAGTAAACACTGGGAGCAAGACAAAGTATTTCACTTTGACAAAAAAAAAAAAAATCTTCAAAATCCAAAATCTTCCAAGATGATTCCATCATATATCTTGCTCAAAGAAAAATATTCTAAATTGAAACATAAAACAAAATTGTACTACTGATTCACATATGCAATCCATGTGTATAATATATATAACTCAGTTTTCCAATATTGGAGGAACTGATTGTAGTTAAGGCTTATGACATATATTCTAGCATTTTAATCAATACTCAAAGGAATTTTCTTTACTCATATGCATTTCTTACTAAAATTGAAATGCCATCAAATGAAAATGCCACTAATCACTTTATGATCATCTTCCTTACAGACCTATATGCATATATTACAATATTTATTTTGGCATCCCATGCAAATTAAGATATTTTAATAAATTCAAAATTTCTAATTTTCCTCTAGTATTAAACTTCCATTTTAATTCATTATGTATTTTAATTTTATTGGACTTAATTTCACTCATATTAATCTGTAAAATGTCTTATGTAATTATGAATTGCTATCACTTGTTTCTATTAAGTGGTTTCATTGTGAATTTTGGCCCTATGGGAGAGGAAGTTAAATGTATTTGTCTTTTACTTTTATACATAAACTGTGAATGGCTTTCTATAAATCTAAATAATCTTCAACACTGACATGGTAGGACCAAGAGAGGGAATCTTAGGTCTTCAATCGAGCTGTTATCATAACATACCAGACTCATGGCCAAACACTCAACCTGTGAGCTCTCACAAGATCTCAAGATTTTGATCAAGAGAAAAGTGCTTCTATCTTTACTAATGGAATTTATGACAAATGATATACAATTGGAACAAGAATCTGCTTCCTTGTGTGATTTACATTATCAGTAAGGATGAAAATAAGTTTAAATGTCTTCCAAGAGTAGGAATGAATTCACACACACACACACACACACACACACACACACACACACACACACACTTTTGAGACAGGGTTTTTCTTTGTAGTTCAGGCTGGCTCTGAGCTCACTATGTAGCCCAGGCAAGCCTTGAACTCAGCAATCCTCCTGCCTCTGCCTCCCAAATGCTGGGATTACAGGTGTGAGCCATCACATCCTGATAGATTACACTTCAATGAAATCACAGTTCATCTGAGCATCACAGTGACTTGTAGGTTCCAGAATTCAAGAAGCTGAAGTGAAAATAAAAACTGATTTGAAGTCAAAAGAACATGCACATCCAATATTAGTTATGAGGCTCAGTCTCCTGACTTCAAACACATCCAGCAAAACATTATAATGTGAGGTGAAGTATTTTCAAGAATGTTTTTGAAAGTTTATTTTCAATCAAACTATACTTAGTTTCTTAGTCTTACTGTTAAGTAAATATCAAATGATCAATTGTAAAAGTGCAAGAAATGGCAAAAAATTATTTACTGGGACTTAAACATAGATTTGAGAGATTTAAAAATAAGATTCACAGGATCATTCCAATCCTGATCAAAACGCCAATAGTATACTTCACAGAATTAAAGAAAACAACCCTAAAATTTGGAATAAAATGAGACCCGGAATACCACAAAAAATTATGGGAAACAAAGGCAAGTTAGGAGACATCACAATCTGTCATTTTAACAGATTAGAAGATGCAGACATAACTCCAAATACATTCATTCATGTTATTGTCAACAAAAGGGCCCAATCCCTTCACTGGAAGAAAATTGCCTCTTTCATAAATAGTCCTGGAAAAACTGGTTTACCCATTGTGTTCCAGAAACTGTCTTGGATGCCATTGTCATTTTGCCTCAGCTTGCTGAGTGGCTGGGAATATGGGTACACACCACTGTTTGTGGCATAATCACTGTGTAAGTGCACATAGTTCTATGCACACATATGTATATATTTACATACATATTAATAAAGAAATATATATTTTAAAAAGTTGAATCTTTATTGGTTCCTTATATGTACACACCATAATCACACACAATATTGAGAATTTGTACCGATATATGACACAATTCTCATTTTCCCATTCTCCCACCCACTCTGCAACACTCCACCCCTATATACCTAAGCTTTGTTTCCCTGTTTTATTACCATCATAATTTTTCTTCCCTTTGTTACTTACCCCTACACCCATTTTTCCCTTTGAGGATTTTCTATTTAATAATATCTACCATATATTCTAGAGTGGCACGATACTCTATACAGAAGATCCTAAAAACTCAACCAAATGACTGTTAGACCTAATCAGCAAATTTAGTAATGTAGCTGGATACAAGGTTAATGCTCAAAAATCAACAGCCTTTGTATACATAAACAACAGACTCATTGAGAGAGAAATTGAGGAGTAAACCCCTTTCAAAAGAGCATCCAAAAAATGAAATATCTAGGAATCAACTAACGAAGGAGGTGAAAGACCTCTACTCTACAATACTCTGAAAAAGGAGATTGAAAAGGATATCAGAAAATGGAAAGGCATCCCTTGTTCTTGGAGAGGAAGAAATAACTTCATCAGAATGGTTATATTCCCACAACTATTGTATAGAGTCAATTCAATACTGACTGAAAATCCCAATAGTATATTTCACAGATTTAGAGAGAATAATCCAAAAATTTATCTGGAACCACAAGGGACCTAGAATAGCAAAAGCAATTCTAGGCAACAAAGACATGGTTGGAGGTATCACAATCCCCAATGTGAAACTATACTGCAAAGCCACTATGATAAAAATGGTACAGTATTGGAAAAGTAACAGACCCAAGGACCAGTGGAATAGATTAGAAGATCTAAAATCAACTTCAGATACACTAAGCCACCTCATCTCTGACAAAGGAGCCAAACATCCTCAATGGGGGAAAGATAGCCTCTTTAATAAATGGAGCTTGAAAAACTTTAACTTGCCAAAGACTAAAGCTAGTTCTCTTTCACTGTGTAAAAACCAACTGTTAAAAACCAATAAATAGTATCTCATCCTATTAAGAAGCTTCTGCACAGCAAAATAAACCATTGGCAGAGGGAAAAGACAACCAACAAAATTGGGAAAAAAAATTTCACCAGTGATTTCTCAAAGGGCTCCTATCTAGAATATACAGAGCTTTAAAATATCAGCCACCCCAATTTAAAGCCCCAATTCAAAAATGGGCATCTGAAATGACCACTTTTCAGAGAAAGAAGTAAATGCAGCTAAGAAGTGTATAAGAAATGTTTAACATCACTAGTCATTTGAGAGATGCAGATGAAAACAACACTGAGAATCCATCTCACACCACAAAGAATGGCTGCTATCTCCAAATTAACCAGCAATAAATGTTGGTAAGGCTGTGGGGAGAAAGGAACCATTCTCCACTGCTGATGGGAATGTAGGCTGATAGAAGCACTGTGGAGATCAGTGTGGAGATTCCTCAAAAAACTTGGACTAGAGGTCCCATTTAACCCTGCTATTCCCCTTCTAGGTATGTATATGAAAGAATTAAAAGATTTGTATTCCAGAGACATGTGTGCACCTATGCTCAGAGAAGCTCAGTTTGTGATACCTAAATCTTGGAAACTGAAGATGTAAAGGAGCATTTATTTTTTAAGCAGATAAGTACATTAAAATACTGATCATGGGACTGGGAAGTTAAGTAGTACAGCTACATAGCATATGCACAGCTTTAGGTTAAATTTGTAGGAGGTAGATGTATACATATAGATATATGAACATATATATCTAACTTACATGCTTATGTATACCCATGTGCATATATAAATCAGTCATGTGTATTAAACATATGGCCTCTCAGTTTACTATCATCAGTATTTCTATGTAACTTATTTGAATACAAATATTTTATTTTGGGGTGAAAAACATTCAATTATATTACTAGTAAAACTAGTTTATATTTTGTTGTTTTCTCACAGTATTTTATTCTGTTTTATTGTTTCATACTATATCTCCTTAGCTTTTCAAAGTAAATGAAATTAATCTGATGTCTGTGGAATTGTTAGATATTGGGATTCCTAGGTTATAAACTCTTGTACTTGAACCTATACTTGCTTTAGAGTATTTATATTTCCCTTTCTATATATTATGCTTATTATTACTGAATAAACTCAGATTTTCCCGGTGTCCTATATTTCCCAGAGGTGCCATGAGAAGCATATCAGGGAAAAGTAGGGTGTGGTGAACAGATGAATGATCAAAAACCAGTAGGTGAGAACGTCAGAACTCTTCCAAACTCACCTTACTCTCACCTTGGTCCTGTGCTTGACCCACACTTTGTCAATTATGCCTAAAATTCCACTGTTTAGATAATTGCCAAAAAACGAATCAAAACTTCAATTTAACTATTTAAACAATAAAAGGCTCCAGTCATTTGTATAGTACTGAATTTATTATAGTATATTTCTCTCTTAATTAAAAAATGACTGAAACATAAGGGATTTTGGAACTTATAGCATGTTGTGACATTAAACAGTTCAAATTGGAATTCTTAGTGAGGTAATTATTTTGTAGTGGGAATATCATCATTCAAAGCAGTGCAGAAGATTAGAAAACACACATACATTATTTCTCCAAATAAACCTTTATTCAGTAAATGCTCAATAGTTTGTCTAACTCTGAAAGTACTCAGAAGAAAGGCTTTCTCTTTTTCCTTTGTTTTTTGAGTCTTCCTTTAAACCTCCATGCTATGGATCTCTAGTATTATGTGAAATACATTTATGTTTGGAAGGCAAGTTTATAAAATATTAATAGAAAAAATTAACCTTGCCCCAAAATAATTTTACAATGACACATTAATATCAATGTATTTTAGTAGATAATGACACTTTAGACATTTTTTTAAAACTATCAAGTTGATTAGACAAATGTAGTTTCACTATCTTATATATCTTATGTCTATGGGTATCAGCAATATGAACTAATTTTTCATATTCATATTAAGGATTTATGTGCTCCTTTTTAGAAAACACTTATCTATGTTCATTCTCATTTTGCTCCTGGAAATATGATATTCATCTTTCTCTTAATGATTTGAAAGAGATTTATATAATGTCTTCTATTCTGTTTATATTGCATTCATTTTATATTTGGAAAAAATAAATTTCAAGATTTTTATAGAAATCTGTCCTTTGTATTGTTTTACTTGAGGTATGCTTACAAATTCATCAACTAAAAATTATATGTATAATTACCTCTATTTTTTATGTTATTTCTATTGGCCCAAATCTAGTGCATTCATGTATGCACATATCAAACATTAATTTTGTTTTTAAAATCTATTTTACTACTACCAAGCGTATTATCCTATGAAGTTATATAGTACAAATACATAAGGGAAATTAAAGAACAAGATATCTGGAAGGTGGCATAGTTTTCCAGAAAAACTAAAAATGTATTTTTTTTTTTTTGCTTTTGAGACAGGGTCTCGCTTTGTAGTTCAGGCTGGCCCTGAGCTCACTATGGTGCCCAGGCAAGCCTCCGCAAACTCAGCAATCCTCCTGTCTCTACCTCCTGAGTGCTGGGATTACAGGCGTGAGCCACCACGTCCGGCATTTGTGGTATGCGGTGTTGATTGTTGGTGGGCGTGTCTCCACGCCCAGCATTATATGTGGTTACCGGGGATTGAACTGAGGACCTTACGCTTGGGAGGCAGGCGCCGGAACCACTGAGCTAACCCTCCAGCCCTAAAAATGTATATTTTTGGCCACATGCTACTCCTCTATGTAATTGGACTTACATACCAACTCTTCCAATATAGCCACAGAAAAAGTGGTTCAATAATACCACAAATCTCATGTATGACAGTGTCTTTCACTTTTCTGTAGTACATTTTCAGACCTAAAAGTCTACATAACAAAATATATTGAGATAAAAATTTGCTGATTTTGTTTTTCTGTGGACCCTCCATACTGATTTCCACAGTAGCTGCTACAATCCTCATTCCCACCAATAGTGGAAAAAGTTTCTTATTCCACACAACCCTGCTAGCATTTCTTTTTGGTTGATTTCCAGATAACTGGCATTTTTTTGTGGAGTGAGATGGAATCTCTGTGTTGTTTTCATCTGCATCTCTTGAATGATCAGTCATGTTGGACATTTCTTCATATGTTTATTTGTTGCTTTTCCCTCTTCATCTGAAAAATGTCTGTTCATTTCGGAGGTCAACATTTGAGTTGAGTCTTTAAATTTGGACAGTTTGATTTTTTAAAGTTCTTTATACTACTTAGTAGTCCTTTGTCCAAGGAAGAGCTGGTAAATTTTTGTTTCCCATGTTTTAAGTTGCCTTTTCACTCTGCTGGTAGTTTCTTTTGCTGTGCAGGAGCTTTTTAAAAAGATGAGATCCCAGTTGTTGATTCTTTCTGCTAGTTCCTGTGCTGCTGAGGTTTTGTTCATAAAGTCTTTCCCTATACCAATGTCTTTAAGAGTTCTCCCTAAACTATTTTCCAGCATGTTTAGTGTTTGTTTTAAATTTAAAAAAAAACTTTGAATCTTTATTAGTACATTATATGTACATATCGTGATCACACATAATATTGAGAATTTGTACCAGCATATGACATAATTTAATTCTCATTTTTTTCCATTATCCCACCCACTTTACATCTCCCCATCCCTAGAGACACAAGCTTTGTTTCCTTTTTTTAAATTATCGTCATATTTAATCCACTTTAATTTCAGTTTAGTATCTGATGAAAGATGTTGGTCTGATCTGTGGCAGGCTTAAACCCAGTTTTTTCAGCACCATTTTTAAAAGAGGTTTTCTTTCTTCCATTGAGGGTATTTGGCTTCTTTGTCAAAGATGAGGTAGGTGGTTTACTATGTCTGGAGTTATTTCTTCATCTTCTAACTTATTCCATTGGTCCTTCAGTCTGCTTCTTTGCCACTATCATGCTGTTTTTATCACAGTGGCTTTATAGTATAATTTCAAGTTGGGGATTGTGATATTCCTTGTCAGTCTTTGCTGCTAAGAATTGGTTCTGCTATTCTAGGTGTGTTCTGGCTGAAATGAATTTTCGGATTATTTTCTCTAGATCTGTGAAATATGCTGTTGAGATTTCAGTTGGGATTGCATCAAATCTTTAGAGCAGTTTTATAAAGGGGGAAAATAAAAGATAAAAGACCAACAGCAGAAAAATATCATGAAAAGCATAAGTCAATACATATCACTTATAGGCATCAATGGTAATGGCCTCAGTTTACTAATCTAAAGAAACAGACTGGAAGAGTGGATTAAGATGCAAGATCCAATAATGTCCTGCATTCAAGAAACACATTTAATTCAACAAGAAATTAATAGATTGAAAGGGAAAAGATGGAAAACAATTCTCCATGTGACAAGAAACTGCAAAAATGTGGGAATGGCTGTCTTATTTGCAGACAAAGTAGATTGCAAACCAAAACTAATTGAGACAATGAAGATTACTATGTCCCTATAAATGGAACAATTCAAGAGAAGAAGCTGACAATCATAAATATGTATGTGCCAAATGTTAGTGCACCCAACTATATAAAACAAGTATTAATAGAACTGGAAAACCAAATAAACACTAATACAACAGTAGTTTGGGACTTCAATACCTCACTGTCACATATAGACATCAACTAAACAAAGAAATCAATAATGAAATACTAAAACTGAACCAAACTTTTGAAAAAATGATCTTAATAGATGTCTACAGAGTGTTCCACCTGCAAAATCAGAACACACATTCTCCTCAGCTGCAAATGAGTCATTCTCAAAAATAGATCACATGCTGCCTCATAAAACATGTTCAGTTAAATGCAAAGTGACTAAAGTTATTCCCTGTATGTTGTCAGACCACAGTGCAATGAAATTGGAGATCAATAGTAGAAGAAGCTACAACATATGGAAACTGAATAACACCCTTCTGAGCAAACAATGGGTCACAAAAGAATCTAAAGAAGAAATTGATTTCATTCTACAATTAAATGATAATGGAAGTACAACAAGAAGAGATTTATGGGACACAATGAAAGCAGTTCTGCAAAGGAAATCACAAAAGTGAATGCTCATACTAGGAAAACCGAGTGAGCTCAAATAGATAACCTAATGCTGAACTTCAATCTTCTAGAAAAAGAAGAGCAACACAAACCCAAAGTTCATATATGGGAAGAAATTATGAATTCAGAAAAATCAATGCAACAGAGATGAAGAGAATTATATAAAAAATCAACAAATTGAAGAGTAGGTCCTTCAGAAGAATTAAAGTTGTTTAATTATTTTTCTAAAGTTTCTCCTTATATTTGTTAAAAGCATGGCTTTACTTAAACTTTGAGTGCTCAAAATCTATCATAATACCGTGCACCAGGTAGAAAGGATTTATTAAGTAAATTTGAAGGCTTGTCATTATGGGCTGCTAACAAAAGAATATTTTGAGCCAAATATATTTATTTGTAGTTTTTGAAAACAATGAAAATTTTAAATTAATATTAAAATTTTAAAACTGAATTATGAAACCCTATTGCTATTATCATAGTTACTAATAGAGCATAATGATTAAAAACACTGTGTGAATACCATCACTCCTATTAATATGTACCATGACAAGAACTTGCATGGTAAAATGGAAACTTTCAAAAAGAAAATCATATTTTTAGAAACAGCTTCTGAATAGGATATACTTTGATTCTTGGTTTGTTGATACAAATTACAGCTTATTTTAGGGCATTTTCATCAGGAAATTTAAAGTCATTAGTTTTTAGTATATTACATATCTTAAGCCAAGGAGTTTTCTTTTTTTTTTTTTTTTTGGTTTTTTTTGGAGACAGGGTCTCGCTTTGTAGTTCAGGCTGGCCCTGAGCTCACTATGGTGCCCAGGCAAGCCACTGCAAACTCAGCAATCCTGTCTCTGCCTCCCGAGTGCTGGGATTACAGGCGTGAGCCACCACGTCTGGCATTGTGGTATGTGGTGTTGATTGTTGGTGGGCGTGTCACCACACCCAGCATTATATGTGGTAACCGGGGATCGAACTCAGGTCCTTGTGCTTGCAAGGCAGGTGCCGGAACCACTGAGCTAACCCTCCGGTCCCCAGGGAGTTTTCTTGATGAATGCTTTTGTATTTCACAAGCTTGTTCTCCAAGGAAACTTTATATTATCCTTCTCATGAATTTAAATTCAACACAAAATTTATTTTGAGAATTGTTGTGTTCAAGATTAAATATAAACATCCAACACTAATTTTTACTTAAAATGTATTTGAGAACCAAATGCAGCAATTAAACGAAGATGTAAAGGTATTTCTTTCACATTTAAGATATTTTTGGTCACTATGCTTGTGATTATTTTTGTTCATTTAATATTATACATTATTAATTCCTCCTACACTGAAGTATGTTAAATGACAATGAAGAAATAGTTGGTATATCTTAGTCTAAAGCTCTAATTATGTAGTGTTTCATGTGGGAGATAACATAAAATCACAGCCATAATATGGACATGAGTAAACAAAGTATTTTCAGGGTTAAAATTATTGATTTTTTAAAAATACATTTCCCTTTATGCACACATTTCCCTTTATTCAAACAACTATGTTCATGTTAAAATATATAAAAATCATAACAAATTATTATTATTATTATTATTATTATTATTGAGGGATGCACTAACAATGTTTTAAATGATATTTTATTATGAAGATTAAGTAGTTTATAGTTTCCGAAGATAATTTTTATAGTCATTAAAAATGTTTAGAAAAAAACTAAGATGTATTATGTGCATGTACCAATTTCTCATGAGATAATCATTATGTTCCAAAAACAAAACATAAAAAATAAACAAAAATAGCCATATGTAATAGGCAAATTCTATCTTATTTAAGTTTACACTATCTCTAAGCTTTTAAAGATCAAGGCTTGAAAACTATTGTTAATATAAACAATATTATATAATAGAAAAATATAAATATATCTGTGCTCTTTGCAAGGCAAATATATATACATTTCATAAAATGAGTAACAGTATTCTAAATCTGCTATGCAATAAAACATAACACACATAACAGAAAGCATAAAATATAAAGATACCTAGTTACATAATGCCGAACCCTAATTCTTACTCAATTTTCATAAAGCAAAACAAGCAGTAAAACTCCTTTGATGTAGCCCAGTTTTCCTTGCTTTCTTCTGCTCTGTACATTAATTTATTAAGATTGTGCCATTGTTATATGAAAACTGTATGGTGACTTTGAACATATAAAGGCAATACAAGCCCACCTGTTAGGTAACTTACTGTCTGCCATTTGACTTTGAGTTAATCCTCTCTGAGGCATTTAAGTGGTGTGCTTCCTTCTCCTAAGGTAAAAAAAAACAAAAAAACAAAAAACAAAGAAACAAAAAAAAAAATACTGGCCAGGGGAAATCTGTTATACAAAACTGAAAACAAACTCTGAAGACAATCTTCTTATCATGAAATTCCCCAATAAATTCCAAGTTCCTTGATTTCTTATAGTGGGAGCAAGGAAAGGATATTTTTTTCTTTGAGTTCAGAAATAAAGAAATAAGGGAAGAGGGTACATAAAGTAAGTTTGGATTATGAATCTAATTGCACCTAAGCTTAGCAAACAATTGTGAAACTCATGGGAAGAAGGTACAGCAATTCCCACGTCAAGTGACTTTCAAGTTAGGAAAACGTTGTTTCAGGGGTAACTGTGTGTTAAGATGATCTGATTCCATGGTGGTGTGTGAAATCTTGATTAGTGGAATAAGAATCGTACCAAACACAGGAAGATACTGGAAAGAACTGTCAGTGGTCAAAGAACTGTTCTAAAAAGACTTAGTGAATAAGGACATTCCTCAAGAAAATCATGAGAGTCTATGTTCATGTCCTGTGATCTAGAATGTATGTATTATTTTATAATATTCCTCATGAAAGGAATGGAAATAAGATCTAGAATTGGATGCTTCTATCAAAGAGCACTATTATGTGTGCAGTCTCTTCAAGTTTGAACTCCCTACACAATTCTAGACCTTATCTTCAATTGGTTATTCATTTTATTTTCTTGCTGAAGTTTGCTTACAAGTCTTCTTTGGTACTTTTCACAATATTTCTTTAATTTTCATTGTTTTATACCATAGGAGACTGTATCTCTAATGTGAACGTGTAGAAATTTGGAATTTTTTACTGTACATAATGTGAATATCTCAGTGATGGATACAAATAATTATGCACATATAATCTCAAAATGGATGAACTGTGGCAAGAATTGGCCAAATGGTAAGATAACTGACCATTCCTATGAATCCAAGTATACAGTCCAATCCAATACAAATATACAAAATGTTTAACAAAATGACTCAGAATTTTCTTTGCCTGAAAACCAAAAATGAGTTCATACTGTGATGTCTTTCAAGAAAATAAAACACATAAGCTATAATTTTTAAGTAAAATAAATGACCAGACAGTCTTGTTTGAATCATCTTTACTCAAGTAAAAATTCCAGATTAAATGCTATGACACACACAATTTTCTCTATTTGGTAAGAAATAGTATTTTCCTTAAGACATGCTCTAAAGAGGAACAGAATTGAAGTTATTACAAAGTGACCACATAACGAAGAACTTTAGACTTGAGAGCCTGTTTTGTGTGTTTGTGTGTGTGCATTTACAAAAGCAGAACTACACAAGAGACATGCTTCTAGTGAGATGTCTGAAAAGATATTATATAAATGCTAGCTTCACTTTGTATTGTTCTCAAGTTTAAAACATGGTGTTTTAGGCAGCAGTTAGACAAAAGATTGGGATTCAACATACAGAACAGTTGTATAACAGATGCAAGCAGAGAATAAATAACCTTCACCAATGATAAAGTTTCATACTGAGGGAGATTAAAGACATTCAGAGAGGAAGGTCACAAATGATGAATGACTTTAAGACCACTCTGACTCTTTGTACCACTTCATATTGGGTAAGGCTGTCCGTGAAATTTCTAGTTATTATTGTTAAATTCACTAGTTGTCTTTATCTTGACCTAAGCAAGATTCCAAAAGATGTGAACTACTTTGCATCTGAACTGCTCTTTATAATTACTAATTACTAAAATAGTGATTTGAAAATATTTCCATAATTAAGAATGGCCTATAGGATATCTTCATCTTCCTCCTGTAAGAGAGAGCCCAATGCTCCAAATTCTAGGGGAATTACTTCTATGGAGTCAGGAGAGTAAGTTTTTCACATAAGTGAGCCATTGAGCTACAATAGATGTAAGCTGTTTATTAGTAAAATCTACACAGTAGGAATTGAATTACAATGAATCTGTTTCCATAGATCCTCAAGTTTATAAAAACTTAATATTCCAATTCTATTTATTAGTGCAGAGATTCTCAAAGTATTTGGAAAATCATATTGGAGTTCTTAAAAATTCATCACTGATCTTAACCCCAGATACTCTGTCCATATTTCATGGTATCCAAGATAGCGTCCAGTAAACTGTACACTCATGAAGAATCCAAATGAATCAAAACCACATTGGTGCCAGGCGTGGTGGCTCACACCTGTAATCCCAGCACTCGGGAGGCAGAGACAGGAGGATCGCTGAGTTCGAGGCTTGCCTGGACTACATAGTGAGCTCAGAGCCAGCCTGAACTACAAAGCGAGACCCTGTCTCAAAAAAAAAAAAAAAAAAAAAAAAAAAAAAAAAAAAAAAAAAAAAAAAAAAAAAAAAAAAAAAAAAAAAAAAAAAAAAAAAAAAA
>PVIC010008191.1:0-48879 GCA_004025085.1 Thryonomys swinderianus
TTTATGTGCAAATGGAGACACCTGGAGGATATACTAATAAGTGAAATCAATAGATCACAGATAGGCAAATACTGGATCTTCTCTTTGACATGAACACCTGTAGATGCAAATGAGCTCTAGAAAGTATGACAGTTTTTGTAGAATGGGAAGTTTCCATAGGAAATTTGTTGTGGGGATGTAATGAGGGGAAGGAATAAATATGATTCAGAAAGAAAATAAAAGTATGTATAAAGGGGGTGGGGAGGTGTGGGTGGGTAGGGATATGGGTAAAAATGAGAATTAACATGTGTCATATACGGGTACAAATTCCCCAATGTTATATGTGATTGTAAGATGTATATAAATTGTACCAATAAAGAACTCAATTTAAAAATAGCAAGGAATTAATTGTGTACACTAACCTACATGTATACACATATAGATCAGTACTTCTATATGTAGCCATCTGGTAAATTCACTTCCTATTGATGTCTCCAGGCCTCGTGCATTATTACATCAATCATCCTGTCCCCTTTTCTTGCTCATCTCTAACTCCAATTTTAGTAACAACTGACCATCTATTGCTTGTATAATTCTAGTACAAAGGTACAGTGATTAAGAATTGTTAACATACTTTGTGGGAAATACTTTAACGCTTAGCTCCAGTGCAGATGCGTAGATACTTTTCCTTTCAGTCTTATAATGTGCACTCATTTCTGACATTATGTAATTTGGCTCCAAGTTCCCCACCTACTCTACTGTGCTTGTTTGTTTATATATGGTAATATGGTTAGATAATTTGATCACACTCTGCACTGTGTCTTAGAAGTGTGTATGTGTGTGTGTGTGTGTGTGTGTACTTTGACTGATACTTATTTAATGTGAGATTGAGAAGACCTTTCTGCTGTTTTTCTCCCACATCCTCTGTCATATACAATTATTGTTGAAAACATAGTAGTAATATACACTAATCATATTCCTTTCCTAATTTAATTTTTCTGAGGCATCTAATGTTGATAGGGCGAGGTAACTTTGAAGCAAGTATTTAACCCACCAGTAGGTTTTAATAATCCACTAGGCTTCTGCATCTGGGTGAATGAAGGCAGGGTGAGCTTCAGTTTCTCTGGAGGCATTTATAACAGGAAACTCCATGAAGCATAGCCTTATTTTCACTGTTGGTAGTAATACTGCTCCCAAGGAAAGCTTGAATTTTATGAGGTTGGGGAGCAGTAAATAATCTTGCATCTTGTATGTACTTATTTAAGCTTTGTGTTTAAATGTAGGGTTTAATATTATTAGTTCACCCAGGACTGGGTATCATCCAGGTGATAGTTCTGTCCAGATCTTATCCATTAACCTTCAGTCCAATTGTGCCATTTATAACATTGCCATATATAACATTGTAGCATTGCTTAAAGTTAAAAGAGCAGCCTCAATTTAGAAAAATTGCCAAGGCTTATGCTATGTTAACCAATATCATCTTTTTCAATAATATCTTTGAGAAAAGTGAATTTCCTTTACCCTGAAAGTTTAAAGAATAAAGCAGTATAGGAAGGATCAAGAACTTCATAGATTATCTAAAGAAAATCAGCTGCATCTGTATTTGTGGAGTTTCTGTTTTTTCACAGTCAGAAGTTTCAATGAATATCATTTGTTTTTATAGTTTCAGTCTCTCTCTCTCTGTCTCTGTCTCTCTGTCTGTCTCTGTCTCTCTCTGTCTCTTCCTCCCCCTCTCCCTCTGCCTCTCTCTCCCCCTGTCCCTCCCCCTCCCTCTCCCCCCTCATTCCATGCATAAGTCTGGTCTGTGTCCTATTTTTGTTTTCCCACAATGCATCATCAATAAAACTTCAGTAAAACCAGAAATTTATTAGATTAGTATGCATAGAAATATAACATTTAAAGTAAATGTATTTGTATTCCTCCATTTTCTTGTTTTATACTAGTTTTACTGAGAAACAATTAATATGTTCTCCCTCTCCCCACTCTTCCTTGTCCTCTTTGTCTATCTTCCATCTCTCCCTTTTCCATGTATTGCACATGATAAATACCTCCATATGCAGTGAAATTATATTTACTAGTGAATTAATGTATTTCCTCTCTAGATTGAATGGTAGCATTATGTCAAGTATTCAGTTTTTAAAACTTCTTAAATTTATTTTTAGTATTTAATAAAATGATTTAAGTCCTCTTAGATCTTTTTCTCCTTTTTACCCCTATCCGCCTCACCAATAATTCTTTAATTGATATAGAACATTTTGTTCTGACTACTTCTTCCAAATACTCAGCAGTGGTTCTTGCCTTCATTTTATATCTTAGACTCTTTACTCAGAGGAGCCCAAACTGAGTTCTCCAAAGTGAGTTCCCGATGTTCAGACTCTGCAAACATTATTTGTTGATAGAATCAACAATATTTAATACCTTAAGTTATCCATTTGGAAATGAATACAAATACTTCCTGAATCTCAGCTTGTACTACATAAACAGCAGTTGAGAAACAATGTGATAAATACTCCATAAGATAATTGGGAACGTGAGTACAGTATTTTGTCCAATTATTTCCTTGCAGTTTTTCTTATACATCTTTGTTGAAATTATCACTCAATAGAAAAGAACTGTTTTGCTATTTAGCTTACTAAAATATTGCACATCTATCCATTATGGTTAAATGTTAATCCTTCATGGGCTTGTGAATAAGAATCCAAACTGGAAAAAACTCTTGATTTGTAAATTCATTGTAACTCAGTTTTTTTTTTTTTTTTTTTTTTTTTTTGAGAAAGGGTCTCACTTTGTAGTTCAGGCTGGCCCTGAGTTCCCTATGTGGCTCAGGCAAGCCTTGACCTCAGCAATCCTCCTGCCTCTGCCTCCCAAGTGCTGGGATTATAGGAGTGAGCCATCAAAGCCGGCATTTATGGTATGTTGTATTCACTGCCGGTGGGTGTCAGTCACCATGCCCAGTATTATTGTATGTGGTTGCTGGGGATCAAATTAGGGACCTTGGGTTTGCTAGACAGGCACCAGAACCACTGAGTGAAATCTCCAGTCCCTATGTTGCCTTTTGTGTATCCTTATTTTTCTAGTGATTGGACAGTTGTCTTCTTCAGGTGCTAAGGACTGGGCAGACATTGGCTATATGTTAATGGCAAGACACCTTGCAGTCCCTATATGCTTTGTTTTATGTAATGTTGCACATCCCCACGTGTTATTTAGTTTATGTGAATATGAAGCTGAGTTTAGGCCTTGAACAGCTAAAATGTTACTAGAGGCAGAGCTGAAGGCAGGTGTTGAAGTAAGAGAGACATTGAAGGCTAGAGGACAAAACTGAGAAGTATCAAAGAAAAGTTACACTGGAGTGAGTTTAAAGGACAAAGAAGAGTTTATTCAGAACTATATTCCAACAGGAAACAGACACTGATTTTATTTTCTCTGAAAATAAATATGAAAGGAATTTTAAGCACTGGGTTAGCTAATGGAAAAGTCCTGTAGAGCATCAGGGGGGAAATTTTTCAGAAAAAAATAGGTCTCTATGTTTGCTAATTGGCTTTTATATTTACAAAACAATATTTCATAGCAAAATAATAAAAGAATAACAATAAATGGATTATTCATCTACTTCAAGTAGAGGACAAGAGAGACAAAAAAAAGAATCTTACAAAAGAAGGAAACAGATAAGAGCACAAATTGTGGTTGTTATCTTAAAATTAGCCAGGAACAAATGCTGGAGAGGCTGTGGGGAAAAAAGAAACCCTTCTCCACTATTGGTGGGAATTTAGTCTGGTATAGCTACTATGGAGATCAGTGTGCAGAATCCTCAAAAAACTAAGGTGAGAGATTGCAATTGGCCCTGCTATTCCTCTGCTGGGGAAATACATGAAAGAATTAAAAATATCATCTTACAGACACATATGTGTACCTTTGTTTATAGCAGCTCAGTCTGTGTTAGGTATTCTCGGAAACAACCCAAATGCCCATCAACTAGAGACTGGATAAAGAATATGTGTGTGTGTGTGTGTGTGTGTGTGTGTGTGTGTGTGTGTGTGTGTCTTTATAAAATTGAGTATTACTCTGCCATAAAGAAAGATAAGTTTGATTCATTCATACTCAAATTGATGTACCTTGAGTGAAATAAATAAGTCACAGATGTGTAAATACTGTATCTTTTCTCTGGCGTGAGAAACTGAAAATATAAATAAATCCTAGAATGCATGATAGTCACTGTAAAATAGAAAATATCCTAAGGGAAATGGAGTAGGGGTAAGTAATGAGGGGAAATAAAAAATTGTGATGGTATAAAAAAGGGGAAATGAACTCATGTATATAGGGGTGGTGGGTTGTAAGGCAGGTAGAGGAATGGGAAAAAAATGAAAATTAAGTTGTGTCATATCCTGGTACAAATTCTCAATGTTGAGTATGAGCATGATGAACTATACATATATGTATAAAATATATATGCAAAATATATATATATTATATATATGCAAAATGTACCTATTTCACAATAAAAAAATTTAAAAATGGTGATGCAACATAAAAAATAATTATAGCACAATTTTTTCAATGAATTAAGAGAAGCTAGCAGTAAAAATGAAACAAATTTCCATTTGTAGTCAAATATTTTTGAAATAACAAAAGATCACTTGGGAATTATTTGAACTCCCTACTTTCTAGCAATCTATCTTCTATTTTGCTCTTTAAATTTTATATTTAAATCTTGGGTTTTGCCTCCAAAGAAGTTTTACTCCCAACCTACCCTAGGGCTGGGAAATAGGGACTATATTTACCTTGATAGTAGTTTCAAATATATGATGTCAGATATTTCAAAGGTCCATGAAAGAGACATTATTTAATAGTAAGTGTCAACAACTAGAGGTCAATCTCTCAAAGAAAAATTTTGCAGTGGGAAAGTTCTTACAGTAAATTCTCTATGACAGAGGAGATTTGGGTCTTATAGGAAGAAGCCTTTCTAATATTTACTCCACCTGAGAGAAATGTTAATTCACAAAACCATCTCTGAGAAGTTATCTTATCTAAAACATGAACAGTTTTTTCTTTTGGCACTGGAGATAGAACTCAGGGCTTTCTCATTGTTTTTGCTCCATTTTTAAAAATTTTATTTTGCGTTCCAAGTCATTAAACAGCCCAGGTTCCGTCCAATATCGTCATTCACCTGCTCACTCTTCCAGAGTGTTAGTCTTACAGGTGTGCACAATTATGCCTGGCTCTAAAATGTATATTAATCAAAGATATTCCACGTGCATCAGAATTGCCAAAGGTTTTAAGACCTATGTTGCTAGGCCTCACACCCAGAGACTCATGTCTCTCATTTCCTTTACTAACATGTCCATGTATGATATTGAAACTGCTTGCATAGGGATCACCTATATGGATCACATTCTCTTGACAATTGTGTGCCTGACAGCCGGTTCTTGAGCTCACTTTCATTATCACCAATCCCAGAGAGACTCATTTACACCATTAGATTTCACCAGCTGTTCCAGCGCAATGCGAAAATGAATCAGGTACACTTTTCATAGGTAGATTGATGTGAGGAGCAAAAATATTGTGATTTTTGTTTTGTTATTATGCATAACTCTAAATTAGGAAAATGTGTATGTGTTTCATTGTAATAACATTTTCTTCATTAACTTTCTGAAAAATACATGACCTGTACCATATAAATTTTGCTTAAGGAATTATAACTCCTTAACATTTACAAAATGAAGTAAGTCTACTGCAAGGTGATACTTTATAAATAATTGACTGATAGGTCAAATGGATAATTTTCCTATTTGAAAATTTCTTGAATATGCACCATTAACAGCTATTAAGAGTTGCATTCAGCTTGAGACCAGCACATATACAAACTCTGTTACACTTTCCTTTCATCCAGATTCCTTGCATTATGACATTCCTTCATCATTTCAGCATTTAAGCTCCTCAAAATTACCCCTTTACATGTTTTTCTCTCTGTTTTTACTGAGGCCATTGTGTTTTGTGTTTCAAAAGTTGCCATTAATCCTAGGTTTTTGAGGAATCTCCACACTGATCTCCATAATGGTTGTACCAGTCTACATTCCCACAGTGGAGAAGGGTTCCTTTTTCTCCACAACCTCGGCAACATTTGTTGCTGGATAATTTTGAGATAGCAGCCATTCTTGTGGAGTGAGATGAAATCTCAGTGTTGTTTCTCTCTACATCTCTGGAATGGCCAGTGACATTGAGCATTTTTTCATGTACTTCTTAGCTGCTCTTACATCTTCCTCTGAAAAGTATCTGTTCATTTGGGATGCCCATTTTTGAATTGGAACTTTAAATTAGGGGGAACTGATTCTTTTAAGTTTGTTATATATCCTAAATAGTAGCCCTTTGTCTGAGGAACTACTGGTAAAGATTTTTTCCCATATTGTTCGTTGCCTTTTTGCTCTGCTGGTGGTTCCATTTGACCCTGATGGGGATATACACAAAAGAATTAAAGCATTCATATCACAACAACATATATGCACCCATGTTTATACTAGCTCAGTTTGTGATAGGTAAGTTTTGGAAACAACCCAAATGCCATCAACTGGAGACTGAATACAGAAGATATGTTTTCAAAAAAATAAAATAAAATGCAGTATTACTCTGCCAAAAAGAAAGATGAGATTGAATCATTTATACTCAAATGGATGTACCTTCAGGACATACTCATAAATGAAATAAATAGGTCACAGATATGTAAATATCGTATCTTTTCTCTGGTATGAGAAACTGTGAAGTTATAAATATGTTCTAGAATGCATGATCGATATTATGAAATAGCAAATATTCCAAGGGAATAGGGGTAAATAATGAGGAAAGGGTTTAGGAGTAAATAATGAGGAAAGAAAAATATTGATGGTGAAAAAAGGAAAGAGCTTGTGTATATAGGGGAGGGGGATGGTAGGGTGGATAGGGAAAGGAGAAAATGAGAAGCAAGTTGTGTCATATTACTGGTACAAATTCGCAGTGTGGAGTGTAATCGTGATGTGTATATATAATGTACCAATAAAATGTAGCAATAAAAAAGTTGCCACTATGTAAAAAAATTAAATATTGAGTATCTATGTAGGAAAATATACATAGATTTCTATTGAAATAGGAAAATATTGTAATGGCTGCAATGGATTGAATGTTTGTCTCCCCCAATGTGCTTTTATTGAAGCACTGACCTCTAGCATGTGGGTAGAGGAACGTGATAGAGTTTAGATGGCTTCATGAGGTGGGGTCCCAAGAGAGTATCCTACTGAGTAGAGGAAGTGGTGACTGACATTCTCTGTTCTTTACCGTGTGGGGTACTACAAGCAGACATTTTTTTGCAAAGCTGAAGAACCTCAATAGAACTAAATCTTGGCCCTTTGACGTTGAACCCCCTGGCCTTCGAAAGGATAGGAAATAAATGGCCACTGTTTACACCACCTCATCTCAGAATTATTGGTTTATGGCAGCCTGAGGGAGGATAAGCACTCTTTTATATTTGAACAAAGAGCTCGCTTCCCTTCTTTCAGTTTTATGGTCAATATCCTGGGGAAGATGTGCATTTATCAAGCAGCACTGGCAGAATTCTCAATATCATTTCCATTCCATAAAGTAAGACACTACTTTTATGATCCAGCTTGGAACACTATGTATTAACCATCGAAGAGACAGTTTCCACACTTTTCTTATAGAAAACTTAAATATAGAATCTTTTCTTGTCAATTCTGTAGTCAGGTTTTACTCGGTTAATCCCCAGCACCACAAAAGAAAAAAGTGCTAACAGAATAATCTAGGTAGTGCTTTCTAAATAACTTAGTATGTTAAAACTTATTATGTTATTCTAAATAACATATTCCAAATAACTTAGGTGATATTTGTAAGGCCAGTTGCTTTAAGATATTTCTGGAAATAAAATTGTACTAAAAGTCAAATATCTGTGGTGGTGGTTAAATATTCATAAAAGTAACCATTATTTTTTTCTCTCAGAGAGCAGCTTTATGTGGTGCCATCTATCTCAACATCTGTTCTGTGGGAGCAAATGTATAATGACAATTTGTTATATTCTAAATGAAATAAGAAGTAGCAATAAAGTATGCTACTTTTTAAAAATCTATCCTTTGTTTGGTATGGTAACCAAATGTCTTATTCTCCTCCAAAAAAATGAGTAATTACTGAAACAAAACACCTGGTCCTTTAAATTATGTGAAAATTCCTTCAAATTTGCTTTAAATTGCAAACTACATATGTTTTGGATTAATGTACAGATATTACTGCTCATAATGAATGTACACGTAATCCCAGTTTATCTTAAGATTTGTTCCAAACATATTTTTCTTCTTCAGCCATTTCAGTTGATCTTCATTATCCTCAAAAAATTATTTTTAGTGTGGCTTGTCATGTCTTCTGTAATACCGAATAATTCATGTCTAACATTATGCCAACAGATTTTTCTGTTCAATCAAACTGAATAAAAATAAGATACAAGGTATTATCTCAGAAAAAGTAGAAAAGTAGAATGATTCATATTATGCAAATATAATTATTAACCTGACAACTACAGGAAACTTCCGTAATTTTTTTATTTAAATGACTAATCCAAGAAACTCATTACATATGCTTTATCTTTTAAAATCATATTTATTCTTTCCCTTGGAATAATGTTCTTATCAAGCAGTTTAACCTTTTGTAGACATATTTTTTAAGTTCTTCAATGTAAAAGAAGTCAGTTTTGGACTTTGAATATTGCTTCTGGGTATATGTAATATGCTCTATCATTATTCAGACATATGAATTATATTTTTTATTCTTTAGTAGTGTAAAATAAGTAACAATAATTAGAAACAAGTGACAAATCTGAAGTTACTTATTTCTAGTTTTCTACTATTTTCGTTTACTAAAATTATAACACTGATACTGTTACATAGTCTAGCTGTTCCATATAGAGCTGAGACTTTTGTGTCTATCTTCAAATACCCAATGTTGTCTTTCTAGTTGATTTTCAGTAATTCTTGCATATTTTAATGTGCTGCACTCAAGTTTATTTACATCTGCCTATTCTTTATTAAAAATAGGGGTAAGTGAAATATAATTTTTAAATCAAATTTATATTTTACTCATTGAGTTTTCATATTCTAAAATGCACCATTACAGAATAGTCTTGTATTTCTGAATTCTGTTTATAATAGCATGGAATAAATAAGCTCTTTTTGGAAATAGTACGCATGGTTTAGCATCATATTTTAGAAACCAAGAACTTAAGTGTTTGATATGCCCATAAGGCTCATGCCTTACCCATTTGACTCAAGTAAAATAACAGTGGGAGTGTGGGCTTCTCCACAAAGTAAACAGTTCAGTAACTCCTGTTAGTTTGGATCTTAGGTTGAAAATTTGAATCTCTTTCATCTTTCCATGCTGGAGATCTGCACTATCTCTTGGTCAGACTAATGTGGTAATCACTGAATATGCATCTGTAAGTGGAATTGCTGGCTATTCAGTGTACTCAACTTCAGAAGGGACTTCTTCCTGCTTATGTTCAGTGGAGCATTGTGCACAACAGTCAGATACAAGAACAGCAGTGTGTCTGCCGCTACACAAATGGCTACAGAAGATGTGAGCTGTAGCACATAGGATGCAATATTAGGCATCCTTAAAAGAAAAGAAGTTCTGTTACTGATAATAATTATGGATGAATTTGAAAGACACTGTTGTGACTGAAATAAGCCAAACAGGAACACAAATACTGATGATTTCACTTATGTGTAATTTAGAAATTTCAGACTCTAAAAGTATGAATGAGTTGCTAGTCTGTAGTATCTGAGGAGCAGAAAATTGGGAAATGCTGGTCAAAAGGCACAAGCTTAACATATAGAATAAGTTCTTGAGATCTGATGCAGTCCAGCGACTATACTTTATGATAACGTGTTGTACACTTTAAATTTTCTAAGGGAGTAAATCTAATCTTCTCTCTCTGCACACACATAATGGCAATCATGATATTTTTGTTGTATTAATTAGCATGAATCATGGCAATCCCTTCAGAGTACATATGTCCAAGCATCATGTTACATACTTTAAGCACATGCAATTTCTGTTTTTCAGTAAAGCTGAAGAAAGGAACTTCCAGATAATTTTCATTCTATTTGTATCATTTTATATAATTTTAATAATATGTCAGACTCCTAACTCTTTTTAAGGTCAGTTTAGCTACTCTGGTAATTTGTACTGATATATAAATTTCAAAACTACCTTGTAATTTTTTATTTCAAAATTCTACTAAGAATTTTATTGTGATTATGTTGAATCTGCAACGAATTTGGATAGGATTGTCTTCATAAACATATAAACATGGCATATCTCTCTGGTTAGGCCTCTATAGTCTGAGACATGTTCCATATTTTTAAGTATAAATGCCTTTTCCATATTTTAGTGTATTTTGTGTTTTGTGTCATGTCTATGATGAGGATAGCATTTTAAAATATAATTTTCCCCATTTCTAAACATGAACATAAAAATTCAGTCATTTGAATATTAACCACACGAACTCCAGACACAACTCCCTGAGCCTCTTCTTTGATCTCACAGGGATGACAGCAGGATGCAGGTGGGGCTATGCTCTCATCTGTGGCTCTGGATTCTCCCGCAAGCTCATTGGCTGTGGGGAGAACTCAGTTTCTTGCATACATGGAGACTATACCCTGAACTCCTGAAGCTCTCCCATGCTTTCTTGCCATGTGCACTTGCCCGCCACATGACTGATTGCTACTGCAAGACAAAATGAGAATATCTGCATTATTAGATTTTCTCTGCTCTTAAACTGTACATATGTTCTTTTTAAAGGCCCATCTGATGAGGTCATACCCAACCACTGTAATGCTAGTAGCTTCTGAGAAACTAATAGAGGGCCCTTTTCTGTATCTGAAAACTTGTGTACCTTTGCCACAGAACTGCATCACAGGAGGGTGACCCCACATGTCACCAGCTCTGCATACAGTCACGAGGATGGTTTATATTTGCTGTGCACACAGGGACACTGTGAACGATGAGTTTTAAAATTCTACCTACCCCAAAAAACATGCTTTTATACATGTGGTCTACACCAATAAAAATTCTCTTCACTGAGAAAATATTTATTTTGACAGTTTTCAAATTCTAAGAGCACTTGAAGAAGTACATTAATGAAGAGGTTCACCTGGGTTCATTTAGTATTTTATACCTTCCCAACAGTCTCCCAGCTTCCTTTTACCAAAAACTACAGATTTCATGAAACATCACCCTATTACTTTAGTAGCCTTTTCTTCCAAACAAGGCTATTTTCTGGCACCACATTGTAGCACCTAATGACATGGTGCAATAGGAAATGACATTATTTACTAACACAGTCCAATATACTGTTTTAAAAATGTATATTGTTTCATAAAGTCCTTGTAATTGCTGTTTTTTTGCCTCTTTATTGAGAGTTCATTGATCTTTGGATATTGCATTTGGCTCATACACTTCCTTCATATGTCTCAGTCTAGACCAGCATCATGGCCACCTCTCTCTTCTAGACTTCCTGGAAATAAAACCTTTAAAGAAGCTGCACATGTTGTCTTGCAGAGCAAGATAAATCTTACTCTTTGGCACAGTGATGTTTTCACCATACTGATATGTCCCCAGCCACATTTACTAACTAGTATTAACTTTCGTTTATAGTATGAACTTTACATAGATCAATTCTTTTTTTTTTTTTTTTTTTTTTTTTTTTTTTTTTTTTTTTTTTTTTTTTTTTTTTTTTTTTTTTTTTTTTTTTTTTTTTTTTTTTTTTTTTTTTTTTTTTTTTTTTTTTTTTTTTTTTTTTTTTTTTTTTTTTTTTTTTGAGACAGGGTCTTGCTTTGTAGTTCAGGCTAGCCCTGAGCTCACTATGGAGCCCAGGCAAACCGCCGCAAACTCAGCAATCCTCCTGTCTCTGCCTCCCAAGTGCTGGGATTACAGGCATGAGCCACCACGCCCCACATTGTGGTATGCGGTGTTGATTGTTGGTGGGCGTGGATCTCCACGACCAGCATTGTATGTGGTTACCAGGGATTGAAATCAGGACCTTGCGCTTGCGAGGCAGGTGCTGGAACCACTGAGCTAACCCTCCGGCCCCATAGATCAATTCTTATATTGGCTTTTAGATAGTAAGTTGTTCTAGATATATAGTTTCTTCTGTTTCTCTACAAATCTTTGTGGGAAGAAAAGCTTTCTAGATTCCTTCTCTTCATAAAGAGAGATAATAGACAAACTGAAGAAAGATAATATCCATGCATACATAACCTCTTGTTCTTCACACAACAACATGGCCATTTTGATGCTGCTAATCTTACTCCAGGCACTAGGCTGAGTGTTTTGCATATATTAGCTTATTAAATTATTGTGTTAGTCTGCAAAATGAAGATTAGTAAACTTAGATAACTTTAAGTGATCCTGTGTGTCAGTTTTTATCATATGTCTCATGGATTTTCCACTGTCTGTCTCATAGGTGGGAACTTTAGGGGTAAAATAACATCTTTCTGTAACTGAAAGAAAATTTAATGCTGAATTTGGATTCTTTATATAGGAAATCAGCTTTATGAGATTGTAATTATACATAAAAGCCAATTAACCTGTTAGAAGCACTGATAATCTTCAGTGAGGTTACATAATGACTAGCAGCAGAATCAGAAAGCACCACAGTAAAATCACAATCACGTGCCCTGGGTCCTGGCACTTCTGGGAGAGGCTCAGCAGGAGAAAGACAGCTGATTCCGAAATATTAAATCCGTCTGAATTCCAGAGAATGTTAACAATGGGAATCACTTATTTTTAGTTGAAAACTTAAACCGTTTTTTTAAACTAGGTAATTACCCCTGCAAAAATTATTTTAAATATTCTAAAACATTTCACCTAAATAGAAATGATTTATTTCTTTATGTTGTTCTTACCATTGAGAAGTATAATTGTGCCAAACAGTAATTATGAATGTGGGCTAGCTTTTTACAAATAGGGGAATAAAATCGGCTCCAATGTTCATGTGATATTCTATTACGCTTTATAGGCAGCATTAAGAAGCTGAGCTTTTTATGAAATGCATTTCCCTCTAGGGGAAATATCTCTATTTTCAACTGTAACAGTAGGCTTGACATCAAATAGATCTGACATAATGAATGATTGTTTTCTCAGCTATGCATGAAAAATAGCCTAATTTTGTCTATTTGTTCTGTGTGAATAATATGCTTATAATAAAATTTTGATATTTGAATTTAATTTTGCATGCATTTATGTGTCTTTTATACTGTTATTTTAGATTTATGTTTCACTCTGAGATAATGTGCTTCTAAAATCTTTAGATTGTTTTCTATATTTATGGTATTTACCCAAGGGAATTGCCCTATAGTAGTACTTCAGTTCAGGTACTTAATTCTTCCCACAAATCTGGTCACAAACCTGATTGGATGAAAGATGCATCCAATTTCTTCATAAGGTCAACATTGAACATATATACATATGGTGAGAAATGTAAATAAAATTCATTCTTTGTTGTCTTCCCTTTAATCTCTGTATCAAAACAGCACAGCTTTAATTAGTATACCTTCACTATAAATTTTTATACTATAAAGGAGAAAACTTTTATCCCATTTTTTAGCATCTACCATGATTTTGTATTTGTGAAGATGCAGAAAACGTAAAGGTTTTGGCTGAAATTTCATTTATATATTAGAGAAAAATATAGGAAAACTAATAGGGATCATTATATTTCTCATATATCCCTCCCACTCTATATTATCTTAATGTGTTTCGGAAAGGTTGGATATTTTCTCCATGTTAGTCTTAATTGACTTTCTTAGATTTATAACTGCATTTTGTATTTTCAGTCTCACTGTCATCCAGCCACCTTCCAAAGATTCTGCTTATGATCGCATGAGGCTTTAGGGGGGACATTGAGCTATAAATCACTATAATACCATAGGACATGAAATGTAAAAGTATGACAAAAAATGCGATCTGCTAAATGCATAATGTTGAAACTAAAAATGGAGATTTTGTTCTTAAAAAAGAATTTGTTTACCCAGTTTCTTGTTGATGGGCATTTGGGTTGTTTCCAAGATTCAGCTATTACAAACCAAGCTGCTATAATCATGGGTGCACATATGTTGCTAATATGAATCTCTTAATTCTTTCATGTCTATACCTACCAGGAGAACAGCAAGATCAAATGGGACCTCTAACCTTAGTTTTTTTGAGGAATTGCCACACTGGTAAAGCAGATGTGTTTTTGTTTGTTTGTTTTATAAAACTGAGTATTACTTAACCATAAAAATGATAAATTAGAGTCATTTATACTCAAATGGTTGTACTTTGAGGACATAATCATAAGTGAAATAGAGGTATAAGTACCATATCATTTCTCTGGCATAAGAAACTAAAGGTGTAAATGAGTTCCAAAATATATAATAGGTATTCTGAAACAGGAAGAAAATGTTCAAAAAGAAAAGGGAAAAGAAGTAAATAAAGGAGGGAAAGAAAAGGTTTGATAGAAAAAGGAGGCAAACCTCATGCATATAAGGGGGTGAGAGGTCATAGGGAGGGCAGGGGAATGGGAAAGAAATGAAAAGCTGTATGGTGTGCTGGTACAAACTTTCAAAAATCAGTTAAGAACAGAACACATGTTTCCTCTTTATCTAATTCTAATTACCTGAATGGCCAAACAATCTATTTAGAATGTTTATTTTAATAATTATAGATTTTTCTCATTAATGGGATTCTTGCAGATCATTTTTATCTTCTGTGTACTTTTGTTTGAAATATAATTACTATAACAATTTTTTAAAAGCCACAAAATTATTCTGACAATTGAACAATATAGATTGAGACAGAGCCTGCATAGCCACAATATATCACATTATTTTTGTGCTTAAAGCATCTGTGATATTAATTTAATTCCCTCAATGTTACAAGCAAGAATAAATCTGAATGACTCAATAAATTGACTAGAATAGTAATTGAGTAACCAAGGGCTCAATTTTTCATATTTTATTTCAAATAAACCAAACTCATGTAAGCAAAAGAACATACACATTAGCAAGAAGATGAAAGATTTAAAGCATATTAAGGTCATAGCCAAAGTTTTCATAGAGAATATTGCTATTTGACTTTATGAAGACTTTTGAAACTTGGACTGCTTTTGGCTCTCTGCCTCTGTATTGTGTAGGTAATTCAGTCTCACTCATATCGTTCTGAGTGGGTTTCTCTCCTTCAGGCTTTGCTCCACAGGCACAGTGTCCCTAGAGCACGTCATTGTCCTGATCCTCTCTGTGGTGCTTTATTTTGTATGCTTGTCCTCCCCAGTATAACACAAGCTCATTCTCATTGAGACCCAATCAGTACCGTTTTTTACAGTGCCTAACACAGTGACATAATTTAAGTGCTGAACAATGTTGAAACTTTAACTGATTCAATTAACTTGAGGAGGCTATGCAGTCAACTCATTATCGGGGATTTATTACAAGTATGAGGTAAGGATAAGAACACAATTATTCTTTCTGTGTCTGAGATAGTATGCATATTTTGCAGAAATAAACTCATTCTCACTTTGCTTTTGGACAAAGAATAATCCATGATATCTGTCTAGAAAACATACTTCAGAGGCATTTTGATTGGTTACCTGTCCAAGGGCCTGATAAAAATTTCCTTTCTCAGGGGCCACACTTCCTCCTTTCCTATGACTTGTATAAAGATGTATTTTAAATGTGTGTTTGCAGAACAGTCCAGCAGATTCAAGATAGGTCTGAGACACACAGTTCCTAGTGAAAATAAGCTTTTAAAAAGCATCACTATTGCTGTTTTATCTGAAGGAGGGATAGAAGGAATTTTTAAGAAAGATTTGTGTCTCAGTAGAGACTTAAATCTGTCATGTTCAAATTGACGTTATACGATTTCGAAATACGAAAAATACTGTATAGTTACAGGGCTATCATTTTATTGAAATGTAAGTTAAGTGGGTTCTTTTCACGTATATCTTTTTGGTTTGAACAACTTAATTTCGAGAATAGAGCACTATTTTGATATATGTGGATCTACATAGGAAATAAATACAGAAAGGAAAAGAATGATAAATCGTATAGCAAGTTCTGTCATATTTAGAGTACAACAAAGACCACCTGTCCCCTAATTTTGAATATCACCTCTCTAAGCAGGATACCCTTTGTTTCTTTTTACCCCTCAGAAGACAATGGAAATGCTTCTGTGCCTAAGATTACACAGCTGTCTTTTGCAGCTGTGTAATCTTAATATGCCCACTTCCTAATCTCTGATAAATTTCACTCCTCAGTTACTCTTGTTAACTTGTCTGATTATCTTCCTCGGAATCTCAACTTCCTTTTCCTTCTCAAAATCTATTCTCTGCCTCTTACTTTCTTTTTCCTCCCCAAATTCTTCCTTACATCCCAAATATTATCCTTAATTCTCTTTGACTATTTCACATCTTATGAAAGGCTTAGTTGCTCTAATCATTTTGTCTCCAAATGGAAATATTAGGAGTAACAACTACATGATCTTCACCTCATAAAAAGTGAGGGAGAGAAGGCTTGACACGTAGACAAACTGGTGAGTAGGTATCAGCTGTTATTAAAAGGAAAACCAAGAACTTTCCCAACCTCTGTCTTTTTCTTGCAAAAGTACTCTGCATCACACCACCCAGGATAACCATTCCAAACACAAATGCAATAATGGGTTATAAATAAATGACCATCCATTTACATTGTTTTTAAAAGCTAAAATCTACATGTCATTATCCACTGCAAAACATGTACTAATTGTGTACTATAATTAAAATCATTTTAAAAGTCCAAGTGTCTCTGAAAGCATTTAAATTATCATTTATCCTATTTTGATATTCATTATGAGATGGATAAAGCACTGGAACACAAGCTGTAAATTGAATTTTTCTACCAATGCTTGTCTTGGTAGGATCAACCATTCCACCCTATAGAGGAAACTGGTTTTTGAGTTTAATTTTGTACAGATTTTGTGCTTCTTTACAGAGATAAGAAATGTTGTTGTATATATTTATATTGATTTTAATTCTCATAAAAAGATATAAAACTTCATTTTTACATAAACTTGTTCAGGAGATATTTTCCTGTCAGTACATGAAAAGCTCTCTGGCCTCATGGTATGGTGCAGAGTGTTAAGTTCGTCTTAGAGACAATTGCTATGATTTCCAACATTTTGCTTTTATCAACAGTTCTACAGTACATAGTGTATGCCTAGGATATTGTGATGAAACAGATGTACCCATGGCTTAAACTCCCGTGTGTGAGATAGTTCTTTCTAGTAACATGTATGGAATTTTCATACATATTTTCAAATTAAAGGCACTCATTATTCTTCTTAAATTTAGTTACTATGTCAGCTTTTTCATCGTTAACTATTTCTGAAATTTCTGCTCTGTTCTATTCTGAGCAATTGAAAGTAGCAGATAATTTTTCCTAAACTGGTAACTATTTTGGAACAATATGCTATATATTACTCTTGAGGAATGAGATAGCATATCTCATTTAGCTCACAATAAAATAAATAATAACCAATAAAACTAAGGGGAATAAAAACCATGGTGAGGAAAATGCCCCAGATACTAAACACACTCCGATGTCCCAGTAATTGAAACAGTATAGGGACAGCACTTGAGTGGTCAAAATAGAAAAACACATAAATGTCACCGTGTCAGGCATAATAATTTAGAAGGAAAAGAAGGCAGAGATTGGAAGTCCTTAGCAAGCAATACAATAACGCCAAACTAAATAAGTTACTTACCTTTTCTACCCGAGTGTCCCATTCTACATATTAGGTGATTATATTGCCTGCAGGATTAAATGCTGATGTGGTTTAATTGTACAAATATTTGTAAATCAATTATAAAAATGAGAAACATAAGTTAAAATGTCAGAAATTATTCAGTCATGATTGCTGCTGCTCTGGACAAATTTGATGCTGAAAATGTTGACCCAGGAAACTAGCAATAAAATCCCAAATCCAATTATTCAACTCTAAACAGAAAATCTACACTTAAAAAAAGCTAAAATTATTTTGAGGAAATGATCAAAACAAAAGTAGAAAGTGAGGAAAAATATTGTGTACACTTTGCAAAGATATTGATTTTCATTACCGAGAAAAATGATTTCATAAGATGCTTCATGTCAAGGAGAGTTGTATGTCTGAAATCAGTCATCCACTGAGCTGCTTCTCTCACAGCCTTCAGACTCTTGAAGGTTTAATATCTGCTTCATGTCATGAGCTTTGAAGCCTCGGTCCAGCGACTCAGCATGGATTAGTTCCTAAGGAGGCAGAAGTGCTTGACTCTTTAATGCCATGAGTTTAGATCTTGACATTTTTTTTCACTCTTGACTTTTTAAAAATTGTTTATGACTGCAGAAGATCTGTGTCCTTAAAATGCAAAGACAGGAAGCATGTCCCAAGGAGTATTTTGGAGACATCTATTGGGAGGGCAAAAATTATTCATAAGTAAACACATAGATTAAAGTGTTCTTTGGCTGAATCTCTGTGTTACCTTTTGCTTGCTCTGACAAATAACTGAAGAAAATGCTAAGGTGAAGAAAGGTTATTTTAATTCCTGGCTTCGGAGGTTTCTGTCCCTTGTTAGTCTGCAAGGCAGAAATATCATGGCCAGAGGGTTAGTGGAGGAAATCTGTTCCACCCACAGCAGCCATCAGGCAGAGAGAAGAGGACAGAATCAGAGAGGAAGGAGTTGGACATGGGATCCATTCCCCATAGTGACAGCCACGCATCCACTTCATCCAGCGTTGTCCAACCTCTGTCCCCATCGCCAACAGCATAATACCATCAAGGATGATCTCAAAATTGACCTTCCTTGGGGGAAGTTAGAGCTGTCATGATCCAGTCACCCTCTGAAAAACTCCACCTCTTAAGACATGAGACTTTTGAGGGATGCTTTAGATTTGAACCATAAAAAAACCCTGAACAAACCCAGTATTGGCTTTAGGATGCTTGAATCTGAGAAAGACTACAGGTTGCAAATATTTTTCATTGTCATTTGTCTGTTTTGCTGTGTCCTATCTCAGACTTCAGACATGAAATCATGCAGGTGTGTTGAAATTTTAAGTGTGGCAAAAAAAAAAAAAAAGAAAGAAAGAAAGGGTAAATCTCCTTCAAGGGTGATTTCCAACTCAAGATCAAGGCTTTCTCTTAGAAGGTTTGAGCACATTTCTGAATAAGGTAGGTGAGTGTAGAACAAGTGGAAAGGTATTAACTTGAAGGAGACAAAGAGAAAACATTTCTCACAAAGATGACTTTATAAAATGTGAAAAGATATATGTATTTAAATACATAGCATCTTATATTCATGTCACCTTGATTCTTTCTTGTTTTAACAATTTTTGTCCCCAAGCTCAGATTCTCTTCCTTAGAGAAGCCAAACTGCTTCTGTATCTTGGGGTAATTTTTCCTTAAAATTAATGCTTTGATTTCTTGCTTCCTTAACATTTAGATAGTATAATGCATGGGGGTGTTATTATAGTAACTGCAAATACAGCTCTGAGGCTGCAGAATCAATGTGAGGTACTATGTGGTTTTAAGTATTTCTATGCTCTCATGTGAAACATTGATAAGAATATAGTTTAATTATATTTTGAGAATTAAATTAGTTAATATAGTTTAGATATCTGAAACAATATATGGCCTAGAATAAGGGCTAATTTTGGTAATTTAAAATAAACATACTCATAAGTGAAATAAGTAGGTCACAAAACTGTAAATATCATTTCTCTGGTATGAGAAACTGAAGATGTAAATGAGCTCTAGAATACATAGTAGAGACTCTGCTAGATTTGGTGGTAGAAATGAAAAGAGAGGAAAGAGTGTTCTGTAAAAATAAGAATTTATTACCGGGTGTGGTGGCTCATGCCTGTAATCCCAGCACTCAGGAGGCAGAGGCAGGAGGATTGCTGAGTTCCAGGCTTGCCTGGGCTATATAGTGAGCTCAGGGCCAGCCTGAACTACAAAGTAAGACCCTATCTCAAAAAAAAAAAAAGAATTTATTATTGTCTTTTGACCTCACAAACTGAAGTTTCCTTTAGTTTAGCATAAAAATATTTATATCAAAATTTAAACAATTGTTTAAAATTCAGCAGCTCCTTTGACTAATTGAAAAAAAATAGTGACTTCAGTTCTAAATATTTGTCATCAGAAAATCCATATTGCTTGCAAATTGTACTTTATTACCATTATTTGATGCTATTGTCTTACTATCATTATTGTATTTGAGAAGGAGTGGATTACTGGAGGCACTGAGTAATTCCATTGTATGTTTAATGTTTCACTTAAAAATTGAGAAAGTACATAATCTTAAGCCAAGTTAATGAATGAATTTTAAACAAAAGCAAAAAGACCCATGTCTTCTGATTTTAATACATCTATGTATTGAATTTTATACTTTTAATAGAACCAAAACAATGTGATAAATACAGGAGGAATCAACATTGCAGAATGGGATGACTCTGAAAATTTATATTAAGAAAATGTAAGAAAGTCACATTTTAACAAGATGCATCTACTTTAAAGGAAGGAATGATGATGAGAGATTGAAATGCACTCACTTAACAGAGGACACCGTTTCAAACTTGGTCAAATAGCTTGTGTTGCACAAATGTTCATGAGTCATATCACACTCAAAGCATCTGAAATTGAACTCACTTCTTATATGTTCTGACAGTTGCATGCATGTCACCCTTTACTTATATAGATGTGAAAGTATGAATACATCTCCAACTCTCCACTTTTTTTTCAGTCATATTGAAATTTTATGAGATCCTCAATCTAGGCCTTAATGTTTTCCTCTTGAGTTCATCTTTGTCTCCATGGTCTTTAACACCAGATGAATTGCAATCCCCTTCTATTTTTAATATACAAATTTCTTCATAAAAATTTTATTTCCTAAGTCATTTTGAGACCTTCCACTTTTCTAATATCTTTTGTACATTATTTTTTATAGTATCAACCACTTAAAACTAAATGACTTCCTCTTCCTGCTGAATCAAGTAGAAATTCTTTGCTATTGAGGTATTCCACCACTCTTGTTCCCCATTTCTTTTCTCCATCCACTTTTTTTTTTAAATCTCAACCGTGTATTGTTAATAAACTGGAAAGGCAGTAATTACAACTAGTTCCTGTTAAGGTATTCCTTCTACCAGGAGCCCAGGTGTGTTTTACACTCACCTCCCAGAGCTTCATGTTCTGGGGTACCTGGGGCCATGCAAGAGTCTCTCTATTTGGTTGCTATCTCTTTCATAATTTCATCTCTTGAAGGAATGCCTGACATATTACATGGCTACACTGAGAGTCCTAAGGAACATGAGGGATTCTGTTGGTGCTGGAGTTGGCATCACTTGGGATATGTCTAATAAGCCACCACACACTAGCCTGGCTTCCATATTCACTGAGCTGACACAAGGCCCTGAAAACAGGTGTGAACAATGAGTTCCTGAAGCTACACCCCTCACCCTCCAGCACTGGAGGATGACTCTCCACCAAACAACCTCAGAGACAGTCTTGGGTAAGTCAATTATGAGAAGAACTGAGTCAAGTGATGTCATGACTCCAAGAATAAGGCCATTTCTTGGAATTGGCGGGGCTGGAATTCAAAGGGTACATGGTTCATCTGGTCCTTGAAGACTGACTTACTGTTCCATTCATTTAATTCATAATTTCAGAGTTTAAACTCTGGTCTATATTTATTACTTATGGATTATTCCCTCACCTTGGGAAGAAGCTTGTTGCCTACTTTGGTTCCTGCTCTCTGGGAGCCAAAGTCACATCTTTCTTCTTCCTGCTGGCAGTAAAAATATTCTGGGCCACCCTGCAAGGCTCTGGCCTTAGGCTGTGTTCCTGTCCATTACCCCATATTTGGACCTATCACCAGTGGCAGCCTTTGTAGAGAAGTTGGTATGAATGTAGCCAGGGCGGAAGACAGTCACCTTGATTTCATCTTCTTTCATTTCAGCACATAGGCAGTCAAAGAATGTGTGAGTCGCATGTTTGGAGGCCATAGGCTGATTTTGCCCTGGACATGGAAATGTTAATTTTGCCCTGGACACTCCTGATAGTGACAATGTGGCTTTGCCTCCCCTTGATCATGGATGGCAGGAGTGCTTTTGTTAGACCAATGGGGTCAAAATAGTTTATCTCTGTAACCTTCCTGTCCACATCAACTGTGGTGTCCAGGATGGCCCCACGGTAGCTAATGCCAGCATTATTTTTTTATTTTTTTTGAGACAGGGTCTTGCTCTGTAGTTCAGGCTAGCCCTGAGCTCACTATGTAGCCCAAGCAACCCTCGAACTCAGCAATCCTCCTGCCTCTGCCTCCTGAATGCTGGGATTACAGGCGTGAGCCACCACACCTGGCACTGTGGTATGTGGTATTGATTGCTGGTGGGGTTGAGTGTCCACACCCAGCATTGTATGTGGTTACCGGGATCAAACTCAGGACCTTGCACTTGCGAGGCAGGCGCCGGAACCAGTGAGCTAAATCTCCGGCCCAATGCCAGCATTATTGATGAGGATGTTCACATTGCCAAAGATCAGTAGGATCTCAGCTCCTGCAGACAGGATGGCCCCAGGGTCTGTAAGGTCAGAGGTCACTGTGCACTGCTTATGTGTCTGCTGCTGTGGGGAATGAGATGCTGTGATCTCTCCGGCAAGTTTCTCAAAGGCCTCCATACTCCGGCCACACAATACCAGCTTAGCACCAGCAGCAAGGAAAGCATTAGCATATTCTCTCCCCAACGTTGAGATGGTGCCTCTGACCACCACCATGGCATTCCTCAGGTAGGCCTTCATGTGAATCCACTGCAGCAGCTGGAAGAGGCCAAAGAAGCCAAGGCAGCCAATCAGCAATGGCGGGACAACTGTAGAGGTGATCAAGTCTACGGTCTGCCTCTTTAAGAGACTCGGTTTGTACATCCCTCCAAGCAGACACTCGGAGGACAGCTATTTCTTGGTGGGGCAGCTTCAGGATCCATGATGGACATAAATATATTTCTGACCACAGGCCTCATGGACACCCAGAAGGAGAATTCAGGGCAGGATGCCCAGCTGTCAGTGCTAAAGGACAGCACATACAGACTGGTAAGCCCTGTGCCTTGCTTGCCACGCATATGGCATGATCTTAACTAGCATTCCCCCGTGAGCCACCAAATGAAATTGATACAGGAGAGTAAGGTGTAGCTCCCAACCTGAAACACAAGTTCGTGTTTTGTCTAAAATCAAAGAATGAATTTTAGGAATGAATAGTGGAGGTTAGAGTAGAAAATTTTATTGAGAGAAGTGCTCCTGCCTAAAAGAGAGAGAAGGGGGAACCCAGAAAGGCGGGTAACCCCTCTCCGTCTACTCCCATGGCTGTCTTCAAGACATTCTCTCTAGACATTTCTCTCCCTTTTGGATCATGTCTATCTGATTTGACCTGCTTCAGGCCAAGGACAAAGCTAAGTCAATAGGGACATGGAGTTTGACTAGAGTATGGTCCACAGATGGAGGAAATAAGCTCAGAAGTAAATAGAAATGGGGGAAACCTTGACTTTTCACTTGGTCATTAGACTTTTACTTACAAGTCATGATGTAAGCTGTTGTTGAAGCTCAGTTCTCTTGATGACGCTGTGATGTTTAGAGTTTGTGGTATTTAATCTTTCAAGGGAGAAAGTATAGAGGGAACAGAAACTAATCAAGTTTAGGAGGAAAAGTTAAAATGAAGACACTCTCAAGAATAAAATATTAGCTAGGCATGGTGGCTCACGCCTGTAATCCCAGCACTTGGGAGGCAGAGACAGGAGGATTGCTGAGTTCGAGGCTTGCCTGGGCTCCTTAGGGAGCTCAGAGCCAGCCTGAACTACAAAGTGAGACCCTGTCTCAAAAAAAAAAATAAAATAAAATATTAAATGAAAATTGAAAAAGAGGAATATGGGTTAGAATTTTAGAAGTTCAAAGTTATCGAGCCCATCAGATGCATGGGGATGCTTTTAAAGAGAAAATAATGACTCAGAAACCCAAACGATAACTATAGAACCTTCAGGACTGGGGATTAATATGACTGAAGCCTATGGGCACTAACTTGGTGTATAAAAAAGTCTAGTATTTATGAGAATATAGCTAGTGTCTCTAAAGACACTGGTTAAAAAAAATCACATTTTCATTTCATTAGTAGACTACATGTTTGCAGTACGTGAAATTTATAATCATCTTGGAAAGTGGGTATGTGTGTGTATTCTATAGCTTGTTTCCTTTTTTTTTTTTTAGACAGGGTCTTGCTTTGTAGTTCAGGCTAGCCCTGAGCTCACCATGTAGCCCAGGCAAGCCTCAAACTCAGCAGTCCTCCTGTCTCTGCCTCCCAAGTGCTGGGATTACAGGCATGAGCCACCATGCCCGGCGCTTGTTTCCTTTTCAATGCTTTTCCTTTTCCCTTCTTCTTGCATCCTTCTGTAAGTCCTCATCCGGTTTTTCATTCTTGTTGATATCCTTAATCTTAGCTCATATTCCAGGATATGTTTAAATTCCCGGTGGTTATTAGGGTGCTGCACCTAGTGTATCTTTACTTATTCTTCCTTCCCCTCTTCCTCACACTTCCCCCTTTTGTTCCCTTGAACCCTAAGCCCTAAGTTCTATTTCTGCAACGAAATGCCATTGATTTCAGTAGACACAAGTTTATATGGTACAAGTATTCTAATTTTAGCAAAATCACAGAGCACATAGCATCAGAGCACACACATCTTTTGTGGAGATCTTGTTCAAAGAGAAATAATTTTGTAATCTATATCATATCAGTGTTGGGATGTTTCAAAATAGGAAGCTTGAAGAGTATAATTTTAAGTGTCTTTCCAGTGCTGTAATTGTTTCTAAAAATTTCCTTCTGTTTGGAAAATGTCCAGCAGTTCCGCTGTTCAACTAGTTTTCATCCTTGTGATGATGATGAAGATGACAATTTTACACTCTTGCCCTCAAACTTTTGGGAAGATTTCCTTGCAGACTGTGAATCTAAACCCCGTGTGTATTCCCTCCTGACATTTTTCTGGTGGTTTGGTAAACAGATGCTGCAGGGAGGATTGTATTTATTCAAGTGAATTTTAAAAAAAATTAGCTTCCTCAGAATAGTTTCTGGCTAGAATTTTAGAATTTTGTCTTTGTAACTTTTGCAATTGTTTATTGGATTATTAATACCAGGTGAAGCAAGATAATAGAAGTAAATAATGTGTTCATTTTGATCGTTGCATGTACACAAAATTGTACATAGATACATTCATATACATATTCCATCTATGTAAACAAACTTGGTTGAATGTATACTATATGTATTTTTGAGTATATGCTTGGGTTTATACCCTAATTCTGTTTCCTCTCCTCCTTAACTTCTTCCTTTTTATTTATGCCCTTTTCAATCACAGATTACATAACTAAAGCAGAATTGACCAGCAAGTGTATTTTATATACTTAAATAAAAGCAAACCTCCAATTAATTATGTGAACTCTGATATTTCTGTAAGAAGGGGTATTGAGTTTGCTAAATTACTTATTAGATAAACATATAGATATAGATTTGTATTTATTTAAAAAATGCATTTATAGTCCACAACTGAAGAAATAAGGTTTTTGGATTTTATAACTAAGGAGTATTTGTTATTCTTAGGCCAGACATACTTTTATTTTTGAAAGTATGGGTTTAGAAATATTTTATTGCTAGACATCTACACTCCATCCTGTGGGCCCTTCCTTCTCTCCAAAAAGTCTTCCTCCCTGTTTCCTACCATTTCTCCTTAATATTATTGTTCATTTATAGTTTGGTTTTCTCATGTAAGAGAAACTGTGCAATACTTAGACTTCAATGTAGGACTTAGCTCTCCTAACATTGTGGTCTCAAGATATCCATGTTCCCCAAGTGACTTAAACTCACTTTCTTTATTACTAATATTATGTGGTATATTATACTACATTTTCTTTATCTGCTTAGCTAATGTGAACTAAGCTGTTTCCAAATGTCAGCTCTTGGGAACTGTACTGCTGTGAAAGTGAATGCACATATATCACTACAGTGTCATCACTTTAGCTCTCGGGAACACACACCAAAGAGGTACAGCTGGCCTCATGCAATTTCTCTTTTCAGTTTTCTGAGGACTCTCCATATTGATTTCCGTCATTCTTGTACTAGTTTTCTATCCTAGCAACAATGGAAAAGTGTTCCTTTTCCATGCATATTTGTCGGTATTTCCTGCTTTTCATGTTCTTGAGGATAGACTTCCTAAATGGAGTCTCACAGTTGTTTTGACTTGTATTTCTTTAATCACTGAAGTGACCAACATTTTTTCATGTATATATTGGCCATTTGTACTTCTCTGAGAAATGTTTACTTGTTTATTGCTTAACATTTTTTGGGAGGTCTTTTTTGAGCTCTCTTTCTCTCTGTATATATGTGTGTGGATATATATATACATATATATATACATATATATACATATATATACATATATATATATATGAGTGTGTGTGTGTGTATATATATATATATGTATATATACATATATATATATATGAAACCTTATTCCCACTTAATAGGTTGTCTCATCAGTCTGTTGTTTCCATTGCTTTACAAAAGCATAATTTATTTTATTTTATTTTTATTTATTTATTTATCTTTTTTGCTTTTTGGAGACAGGGTCTTGCTTTGTAGTTCAGGCTGTCCCTGAGCTCACTATGTAGCCCAGGCAAGCAGCAGCGAACTCAGCAATCCTCCTGTCTCTACCTCCCAAGTGCTGGGATGACAGGTGTGAGCCACCACGTCCGGCATTGTGGTATGCGGTGTTGATTGTTGGTGGACGTGTCTCCTTGCCCAGCATTGTATGTGGTTACCGGGTTTGAACTCAGGTCCTTGTGCTTGCGAGGCAGGCCCCGGAATCACTGAGCTAACCCTCTGGCCCACAAAAGCATAATTTAATACTATCCCATTTGTTTACTCTTGGTGTGCTTTCTTATGCTATGAAATTCTATTAAAGAAATGCTTGCCAATGCTTTATGTGCTTCCCCTCTTGTATCTTCTAGCAATTTCAGTATTTATGTTACCATAGCTAGGTCTTTGATCCATTTTCATATGACTGTAGTACAGATTGAGTAGTATGGATATAGTTTGTCATTTCTCCATGTGGACGATCGATATTCCCAGCATCCTTTGTGAAAGAGGCCATCTTTTCCCCAGTATATGTTTTTACCCTCTTTGTCAAAGATCAGATGGCTAAGCTGCATGGAGATTTCTCGTCTCCTCTTCTGTTCTACTGGTTCTACTTGTCTGTTTTTATGCCAGCATCATGTTGTTTTTATTGCTACAGCTTCCCAGTATAACTTGAATTCTGAGTTGGTGATGTCTCCCACATTGCTCTTTTACTCAATAGTGCTTATGCATATTTATGAAGTATGTGTATAATCCATACATATGTACAATGTGTAAAATCAGTGCGGTTTTCAATGTAAGGATGTTTTACTTCCTTTGTTAGATCAATTCCTAAGCATAGCATTTCATTTTTTCAATGCTATTATGAAAGATGTGGCTTCCTTAATTTCTTTCTCAATGTGTTTGTTACTTGTGTATAGAAATGCTACCAATTTCTGAGTGTTGACTTTGTGTCCAGCTATGAGACTGAATTTGGTTATTCAATGTAGAAATCTTTTGGTGGAGATTTTGGTGTCTTCTAAGTAGGATATCCTATCTCTGCAAATAATAATAATTTAATTTCTTCCTTTCTTAATTTTATTCCTTTCTATTATCTAATAGCTCTGGCTAATTTCCATGTTGAAAGTTGTAAGGGACACCTTGTGAACTATTCAAGCATTAGTTTATTAATTTAATAGTTAGTGGATGCAGCATTTTTTTTCTTACTGCCATACACATGAAATCAGACAGTGCAGAAATGTGTAGGGAGAGATGCTAAGGTCCTATGATCCCTTACAAAATCTTATAATCAAACTTGCATTTCAAATTTTGTAATACTGTGCTCTGTCTCCATTCCATTCCTATTTCTTCGTCAGGTATTTAATTTTCAAAATGTAATGGTTTAACTTGTCAATGGGAACTGTGTCTATAACATTTTTAGTGATAATTCTTGTAAATTCATTTTATATCTAACTTATGTGATTTTTAAAATGAAATTAGAGTTTGTTAAGTATATTCCTTTGAAGATGCTTGAGGAAAATGGTTGGCTATGTGCCTATGTAACATAAATATTATCCCTTCCTATCAGAGGATAAAGCCTTAAAGCATTCTAGTCTGCATAACTTACTGAGACAATTTCATGCTTATTTAGATAAATTCAGTTTTTTACCTAAGAAAATATAGAGGATTTAAATTTTTTTCTTATGTAATCTAGGAAATTAATACTATTCTCTGCCATACTCTGGTAAAACTGTCTTAGAAGGCAAGAACACAAGAATCATCATATCTTCTTTCATTTTTCTTACTATATTCTGTAATTCTTTATAAATAATGATTTTATTGCAGTTATGAATTTTAAGCATTTTGTCTTTTAAAAATATTGTGAGATAGCTGCTCAAGAAATGTGTAAACTCTTGTAGACCAAGATACATAGACAAATTACCTATCATTTCCTTAATGATATATAAAGTTTAAACTTTCAATCACTCTTCTAATTAATACTCTAATCCTAAATGTTAGGTTATAATTTGTAGTGTATAAGTAAACAATAAGCCTCTGAACATATTTAGATAATAATAATTCTTATATGGAGAATGTTTTTGGAAGATGGCACTGGTGAAAGTTTCTACTTCATCCCACCATTAAAAAAGCCTAGATAGGGATGAAGGGTTAGCTCAGTGGTTCCGGCGCCTGCCTCGCAAGTGCAAGGTCCTGAGTTTGATCCCTGGAAACCATATACAATGCTGGGCATGGAGACTCACACCCACCAGCAATCAACCAGCAATCAGCACCACATACCACAGTGCTGGGCGTGGTGGCTCACGCCTGTCATCCCAGCACTCGGGAGGCAGAGACAGGAGAATTGCTGAGTTTGAGGCTTGCCTGGGCTACATAGTGAGCTCAAGGCCAGCCTGAACTACAAAGCGAGACCCTGTCTCAAAAAAAAAAAAAAAAAGCCTAGATAAGAAGAGCAATGGGAAAAGTAAAATCAAACACAAAACAACATCAAAGATATTTTGGTTGATTAATTCAAAAAATAATATACACATTTCTTCCTTTTTTCATGTTTAACACATATTTTAGACACTTTGAGATTCCCTAATTATGAATTCTGAGTTCATAATAACATGAAGCTTTCTCTTATTTACTCTACATAAATGTTAGTATCAACTAGTGTTTTAGTCTATTCTAGAACACAAGTTCAGAGTGCATATCTAGAAAATTGTTAAGAAGATTATCAAATATATGGAAAACTAAGTTATTTAATTTCACATCTTTTCAAATGGATTACAAGATTCCTGTGAAAGAGGATAATTACTTTACTGATTTAATGGCAAATTATTTGTTGGATATTTGCTAAATGTGTTAAAATGAGCTTAAGAATTGAATTTCTTGAATTATCAAGGACTTAAATTACAAAGATTAAAAGGGTAAGTTTTCTTTACTTAAGAAACTTCATATTTCTTTAAAGAAATATACTTGTGGGTTTTTATTTATGAAGGACTAGAATATTTTAGAAAAGTATATGCTTATATCCTAAGGAAGTGTTTGGTAAGTCTGAAAGTATAAAATACATAAATACATATTTAAGTATATAAGTATTAAAGTTATTAAGTTTAAAGCATTATTAAACAAAATGAATAATACATTAAACAACTATATTTGTTGTATCTTTTATAGAGATAACATTAAAATTCATATTTATAAATTCTTTCCTTTATGAACCTATTTACAATATACATATATTTATTTGTATTTTCCCTTAAAATTGCTTTGTTTGTATACATAACATGAAGTCCAGAACACCTGCTACATAAAATAGCTAATTCCTTTAGAATTTCCACTTTCCCTTCACTTTCAGTTTTCTTCTTGCTAGTTGTTCTTTTTTACTTTGAAGTTAACTTGCACAATATTTGAATATTGTTTGTATGTATTTCCTGAGGGGTGAAAGTGGCAGATATTATTGCTAGCGACTGGAAATCTAAAACAAATAGCTGATACTCAACTGATGCTTGTGGAACAAATAAGTTAGAAGTGTGATGTTTTTGAAAAACTATATGCACATAAAATGTGTACGTGTACCTGTGCATGTGTGGGAGAGACACAGACAGAGACATAGAAAAAGAGAGAGATGCCTTGTTTTAAAAGTGTCCATCAAGCCAGGCATGGTGGCTTATGCCTGTAATCCCAGCACTTGGGAGGCAGAGACAGGAGGGTTGCTGAGTTCAAGGCTTTCCTGGGCTACCTGGGCTACATAGTGAGCTCAGGGTCAGCCTGAACTACAAAGCAAGACCCTGCCTCAAAAAAAAAAAAAAAAGTCCATCAAAATGTAGTCAATACAGAACTATGTTCATTTCTTTCTTAAACAGTATGAATGTGTTTGGATGTGTCATTTATAGCTTTAATCAGTTTGAAGAAAGAACCTTTAATACCTGTTTTCATCAGGGTTTTAGCATGAACAAATGTGGAGTTTTGTTACAGGCTTCCTCTGCACCTTTTGTGGTGATTGTGTAGGTTTTGTCCATAGCTCTATGATGGGGTATATTATGTTTATCAGTTTGCATGTATTGAATCATCTTGGCATTCCTGGGATTGAATCAACTTGGCCATGGTTAATGATGTTCTAGTACATTGTTGTATTCGGTTTGCAAGAATCTTATTGAGGTATTTTGCCTCTGTGTTCATCAGGGACATCAGTCTGCAGTTTTCAATTTTTTTGAATTTTTTCCAGTTTTGCTATGAGAATGACATTGTTTTAATGGAATGAATTGGAAGCACTCATCCCCTTTCTGTATCATGGAGCATTTTGAGGAGCTAGTATCAGTTCTGCTTTGAAGGTGTAGCAAATTTCTTTCTTACAAGTTTGGAAGAGGAGCTAGTAAAATTTGATTCTAGAATTTTCTCTTGTGGTAGACTGTTTTCAACTACATCGATCACATTGCTTGCTTTTGATTTGTTTAACCCTCTTCATTCATTTTCTTTTTAATTTTAATATTTATTGGTACATTATATATACATATTGTGATCACACACAATATTGAGCATTTGTACCAGCATATGACACAATTTAATTCTCATTTTTTCCCATTCATTCAATTTTTATAGGTCATATTTGTCTATAAAATTATCAGTTATTTCTAGATTTTCCAAATTATTGGAATAAAACTTTCCTAAATAATTTCTAGTGATCCTTTGGATTTCAGTGGTATTTATTGTTATGTTGCCCTTTTAATCTCTAAATTTCTTAATTGGTGTCTCATGGCTAAGTGTTTGCCAATTTTATCTTTTCAGAGAACGAACTTGGTTTCATTGATCCTTTCTATTGTTCCTTTACTCCCATTCATTCATTTCAGCTCTGACCTTTACTACTTCTTTCCCTCTATTGGTTTGGTAGTTGGTTAGTTCTTGCTTTTCTATGCTTTGATGAATCCTTAGATTGTTTATTCAAGACCTGTTAGCCCCCTTCTTGTAGGTATTCATAGATAAAGCCTCCCTCTCAAGACCACCTTTGCTGTGTTCCACAAATCCTGATATGTTATGTTTCATTATTATTTGATTCAAAAAAGTTTTTTAATTCCCACTTGACTTTATCAGTGACTCACTGATCTTTTAAGAGTGTATTATTCAGGGCCAAAGATTTAGCTCAATGGCTCTAGTGCCTGCCTCGCAAGCACAAGGCCCTGAGTCCCGGTAACCACATACAATGCGGGGCGTGGTGACTCACGCCCACCAGCAATCAATACCATATACCAGTGCCAGTAGTGGTGGCTCATGCCTGTAATCCCAGCACTTGGGAGGCAGAGGCAGGAGGATTGCTGAGTTCCAGGCTTGCCTGGGCTGCATAGTGAGCTCAGGGCCAGCCTGAACTATAGAGCGAAACCCTGTCTCAAAAAAAAAAAAAAGTGTATTATTCAATCTCCATATGTTCATATAGTTTTTGTGGATTGTCTTGTCATTAATTTCTTCTAACTTCATTCCATGGTGATTGGGTAGGATGCATGATATTTTCAATTTGAAAGTAGCAGAAAGACTGTTAGAGATGACTAGAAGACCAGAGGGTGGGGAAGGGTATAGAAAGTCATAGTGGGTGGGTAAGAACAATCAAAATATCTTACATGCATCTACCAATATGGCAAAATAAAACCCATTACTCTGTATAATTTTTTAAATGTAAACAATATTTTCCTTTGGATGGTGGTAGTATTTCAAATGATATTAATGCTTTATCCATTTCACTCTTTGATATCTTTTTGAAAGAAAAACTAAAATTTTCAAATTATGATTTTAAAAGGTATTCATCCAATATGCATTTTTAATGATTATATTTCTGTAGGAAGGAAAAATGTTGTTCCTCCTCTCAAGTCACTTGGTAATTCACAAATATAATGAAAGATAAACTGGAGGATTCATTCATATGTAGTGAATTTCATAATTTTTGAACATAGAAAAGAAGTATGTTCTAAGCACCAGTTACTGAAAACAATTTACTTATTGTCCACACAAATAATGAAACAAATTACAGTCTCCTCTGTGTCAATCCATTATTTAATTGCACATTTAAATATATGTTTTTATATTTTGTACTTTAGATTGGTGACAATATGATATGGGAATAAGATGAGCTACACTAGACAGATAAAACAGGCTTTGAAGCCAGAGATATACAGTGGATGCATCCAGTTTGGGTAGCTCATGCCCAGTTTCAGTGGACTGTTTTATGGAGGTCTCTGAATAATTGGACTACTTGAGTTAAATGGATTAGTCATACTTAGTGTTTCCTGTGGGTCAAGTGCAATGCACCCTGTATGTCACAATAACTGCTGAACAAATGTCAAAGTAACATTCATCCTAGCTTCAATTCGACCTTGTCTCTCTCCACAGCCACAAGACTCACCCCTTTCCTTTTGATTCCAGCTTCCACTTCAAAGCCAGTCATTGTTAACTTATTTTTAGTAGACAAATGAATGCTGTCAGAATTTCTTTAGAGACGTGGTTGTGTTTGATAGAAAGACTTCCATAATGCCTGCATTTTACCAGAAAACTACATGGTATCTGCTTGTTTCTTGACAGTGTTCAGTGTAAATAATCATTTATTCTAATACCTTTTCCAACACACTTTTCAGAGACTGCCATCTGCTATACAGAAAAATATTATAGTGTCAATTCTTCAATCTCTCTGCTACATGCTTTATAGCAATAAGGAACAAGAATAAATAGAAAGTAAAATGGATCTCCTGCCATCTGTGAAAACTTGACCATGTGATAATTTATGCTTTTAAACATGATTGGGTTCAATTGTATAGATAAACTACAATGTATGATTTTTGAGACAATTATGAATGATAATTTTATGAACCTTCTTGTATCAGGTAAATAGCCTTCTAATTGGTACCTAAGCCAGAGTGGAACTACAGATCTATGGCAGTTTTCAGCAAGAACGTGAGGTTCAAGATAGCCATTTGTCCAGGCAGGCTTACTCAGAGGAGTGTGGAGACATTGCTCTGTGTCCTCAGTAGCACTTTTTGTCAGTAATTTTATTATTTCGTTCAATGTATTTAGTTTTTCTTTAATTTTTATGAGAGTAAAGTGGTATCTTTTGCTTTAGATGATCTGAGTGCCCATAAGATTGAGCATTTGCATTAGTTTATCAGCATTGAGCTATATCTATTTATTAGTTCCTATATAAGTACTCTGTGCTTTTGAAAACCAGATTTTCTTTTTTCTTTTGAATTTCTTTCAGTCCTTTCCATATTCTGAACATATACCATTCACACACATATAGGTATAGAAAAAGTTTGTGTCAATGACCTGATGTTTAATTCTCATAGTATTCTTTCCTGATATAAAAATAATTATATATTTCACTTTCTTGTTTTCTTTTCTAATTATATTTTATATCCTATTTTCTCCCAATTTGAGAACTCTGACAAAGTAGTACATTGTATTTCATCTAAAAGCTATAATTATTGAGCCTTTCACATTTATGCCAAGAAGGCATCTCATTCCTAAGACTGTGGGAATATGACATCATTTTGGGAGGAGTAACATGCTTGAAAAAGCAGAAATGTTGGTCATCTAGCATTGAAGCCATTTATTTATTGAAGAAGATATTGAGAGAGGTAGATACAGGGTGAGGAGAATAAGTCCATCCACCCAAATTTGATTTGAGGGTATGTATGAAATTCAATTTTCATTTTGCTGTCATGTTTATCCAATGATCCTAGAGCTTTTTTATTGGCATATCTTTACTTACTGCTTTATAATATGTCTTTTGCTATAAACCAAATACCTTGAGTTGTACTTATTCTATTTATTAATCTATTTGTATCCATTTCTACAGTGTTTTAATTATTGTAACTTTTTAATTAGTAATGACATTTCAAATAGTAAAGTCTGCTATTATGAGTAGATGCCAAAAAATCATTTGACGAAGTCCAAAACCAATTCATGATAAAAAAAATAAAACCCTACAGAAAATCAGAACAGAAGGACTTAATATAAGTCAAATAAAAGCCATCTATGTCAAACCAACAGCCAGTATGATAATAAATGGTCAAAAACCAAAAGCTTTTACTTTAAATCAGGAACAAAACAAGGATGCCCACTATCACCACTCATGTTCAATATAGTTCTGGAAACATTAGCCACAGAAATTAGACAAGAGAAAGAAACAAAAAGAATATGGACAAGAAAGGAAGAAGTTAAATTATCATCATTTGCTGGTGACATGATACTTATAGAAATGGAAGACCCCAAAATTCCACCAAAACTCCTATAATTAATAAACAAATTTGACAGCATAGAAAGATACAAAATCAATACTAAAAAATCCATGGGATTCCTATACATGGATAATGAAATTACTGAGAGAGAAATTGGGAAATTACAGCTTTCACCAAAACATCAAGAAAAATAAAATATTTAGGAATTAATGTAATAAAAGATATATACACTGAAAACTGTAGTGTTCAGAAAAAAAAAAAAAACAGATCAAAGAGAATATCAGAAAATGGAAAGGTAAGCCCTGATCTTGGTTACTAGTATAGTGAAAATTATTATATTTTCAAAGCTATTAGACATTTATAATGCAATCCCAATAAAACAATCACAGTGTACCTTATAGAATTAGATACAACATTCCTAAATTTCATACAGAATCAGAAGAGACCTAGAATAGCAATATCAATTCTGGACAACAAAGTTTGAGGTAGGGGCATCACAATCCCCAATTCCAAAGCTACTGTTTCACAATCTGTATGGTACTGGGAAAAAAAGTCAAAGAAACAAAACATGACCTGAGGATCAGTGGAATATTGTAGGAAATGCAGAAACAACTCTAAGCACACTTTGCTACCTTCTCTTTGACAAAGGGCCAAACACCTTCACTCTTTAATAAATGGTGCTGGAAAAACTTTTACCATATGTCATATTCCCAAAGAGTGGCCAAAAAATGTTACAGCTATTTCTCAGACAAACACCTAAATATATAGAATATATAACAAACTCAACAAATTGAACCTTCCAAATTTAATGACCCAGTCCAAAAATGAGCACCTGAAATGAATAAACATCACTCAGATGGATAGGTACAAACAGCAAATAAGAACATGAAAAAAAGTTTATTGTCATTTATTAGTTGAGAAATGCAAATTAAAACAACACTGAGATTCCACCTCACTCAAAAAGAAATGGCTATTATCAAGAAATCAACAGTGAATATTGATGATGCCATTAGGAAAAAGGAACCTTTTCCATGGTTGGTAGGAGTGTAAATTGGCACAACTACTAATCATAATGGAGACTTCTCAGAAAACTAAAACTAAAGATTCCATTTGATCTAGCTATTCCTCTTCTTGATATCTTCCCAAAAGAGTTGAAAGCATCATATCACAATGATTTATGCATTCCTATGCTTACACCAGGACAATTTATAATAGCTTAATTTTAGCCTATATGTCCACCAACAGTTGAATGGATTAAAAATGTGTTTTTTGCATACAGCAGAGTACTTCTCTGCCATAAAGAAGAATAAACTGGAGACATTTTAAAGTAAATGAATGCCCCCTGGAGACCACACTTATAATAGAAATAAAGTGGACACATATTTTTGAACATAACATTGTTTCCCTTGTATGAGAAACCAAAAGTATAAATAAGGACCAAAATGGATGATAGATATTGGAAAGTAGGAAGAAAATGTTTGAATGGGAAGGTTAACAAAGGTGAAGGAGAGGAACAAAGGAAAGAGGTAATAAAGAGAGAATAGAAGGGGAAAATGGAAACAAAGCTTTTGTAAGTGTGTTAGTTACTTTTCTCTCATTGCTGAGACAAAATACCCAACACCCAAAATTAGAGAGGAAGGAGTTTCTCTGGCTTACAGTTCAGAGAGGTTTCAGTCTATAATTAGTTGGCTCTAAGGCAGGGATGGCAAACGTCACAAAGGAGAAACAACATGGCACACACAAGACAGCAAAGGTAACAAGAGAGTGTTTCACAGCATCTTTCTCCTTCACCTTTTATTTTATTCAGTCTACTGGGATTAGGGCAGTTCCAAACTATTGACTCATAGCAGTTGAGTAATCACACTCATTAGCCCAACATCACACATGCCAGATTGAACTACTTCTGAAAAAGAAAGTCACACCTCATCTACATGAGGCTTTGGAGTGGACATCTAAACACAAACCACCACATTCAGTAAGGAGGGGAAGAAGGGTTGGAGGGAGGGGAGAAGAATGGGAAAAAAAAAAGAAAAAGCAAGGTATATCACATACAGGAACAAATTCCCTCTGATAAATGTGATCATGATGCATATCAAAGTGTACCAATAAAATCAAAGTCTTAAAATGTTACTATATTTCTGTTTTTGTCAGTTTTGATGATAAGTTTGAGGCTACAGTTTGGATTCTCACAAATTCAGAAGGGTTTTGTTCTGTTGAATTAGCACCCATCATTTCCAAATGGCTCCATTTGTATCAAACATTCAACACATACTCTGATAAATGGTTACAGCAGCCTGGTTTTGTTACAGTTTACCCTCTACCATGTTCCATGGTGGTTCGAAGCTCGTAGTGGTTTGTCTTCAAGCATAGAAAGCAACTCCTGTTTGAGCTACTCTTCCCACTTTCTGAACTCCTATGACTGTTCTCATGCTCTCTTCCTTTAGACCCTTATAGTTCTTTGAGTATTTAATCCAAGTTCCTTCATGGCCCGAGATAAAACAGTCTAGTCAAGATAAAGAAGAGTGACATGGATTTAGGCTTATTAGAAATACTAGTTAAAAGACACAGAATTCAAATCATCTTGAAAATATGCTGTGAGGTTCTAAGACAGAGCCTATTTTTACAGTTTAAACTGAAAGACAGGTTGCTAATTCCAACTCTTATTCATCAAGAGTTGTGATTAGCTTGGCAAAAGTTAAACCATTTTTTAAGAAAAAAATTAAGTACAGCCTCAGGAAAGAAGGGGGGAAGATTTAACTGTTACACAGACAATGAATTTCATTCCAGAAGTCACATACAGTTTTCAAAATTAGCACATAACATGGCAAGGCATGCAATTTCCTTGAAAAACTCCCCCCTCACCGGCATGGTGGCAGACATCCATAATCCTATCACTTGGGAGGCTGAGGCAAAAGGATTCCTGGGAGTTTGTGGCCAAATTCAACTACATATATGGCAAGACACTGTCTCAAAAAAATAAATAAATAAAAATAAAAGGGAAAAGGAAGTCAAATGTCATCCTGATGGTGCTGCACATGCTTATAATCTCAGCATTTGCAAAACTGAGAAAGGAGGACCACAGATTTGAGACCAGTCTGGGTAATTTAGTAAATTCTTAAATCAGAGGCTCACAATAAAAATTTAGAAAGGGCTGAGAACATAACTCAATGTAAAGGGCTTGGTTTACCCTCCCACATGTCTCTCTCTCACTCTCTATCTCACACACACACACACACACACACACACACACACACGGACACACACACACAGAGTGTAAATCATGGATGTGCTGAGACCTGGTTTAACAATGACCTCCTTCCTCCATTTTAGATGCTTTGGCACTTTTTTGATTTTCTTCTCTGATGTCACATAAGCACATTTATGCTGGCAGTTCTCTCAGCTAAATTCCTCCATTCCTGGATGTCTATATCACCTGTCTACTAAACTCCTCTAATGCTGTGACTAAGGTCCCTGTGTGTGTGTGTGTGTGTGTGTGTCCAGAGACTGCTCACAAATACACTTACTTACCTGCTGTCACTTGTCCTCCCTTTGGAATGAAAATTCCACAAGGCAGAAATTTTGTTTTCTAAGGGTGGGGTGGTCTTTTTAATATTATAATTGTTTTTAGCAATTGAATCTATAAGACTCTCAAGTACTTTTTGAATGAGTGACTGACTGAATGAATGAATGAATGAATCAGGCCTTTTAGTACTATGGTCCACAACTGTGCCATATAGCAGGAGGGGACCGGAAGCCCATGAGGCTTCCTCTGTATTTACACCCCCTTCCATCACCCCATCATTCCCATGATGGCTTGAGTTCCACATTCTCTCAGGTCATGAGTGACATTTGAATCTCATCGGAGCAAGAACTCTGCTATAAACTGCTGAGCACTCAGAGATCTAGTGTGCACAGCTATGAATTATCCAAAATCCGCTCCCACTACATTTCCATTGGTCCATGGAATAATTGTCAGTCCTCGGTGCTAAAAAAGTGGGGAACTACTGTGGTATTCATAGTGCTACCTCAGTTCACCAACATTCTTGTTTGCGAACAATTTGGTTTGCACAAACCACACAAACACAAATGTGGCTATCTTTTCCAAAATCACAGAACAAATTAAGTTCACAAAATGAAGTGCCATTGTATAACAGCAGTCAAGCATAAAAGGTTATAGCAGGATATTAACCTCACCTGTATTGAAAAGGTAGCTAAATCTATGCACATCAGAGTATTAAACTTAACCCTGAGTGATGCTCACTTTTTGCAAAGAAGAAATGTCTTTTAATAGTGTCTTCCAGCTTTTGTCGGGGGACAAAGACTGAGGGCTAAGTCATTGAAATTACTCATAGCATATCTGTGTAGTAACTCTCTTGAGTGGAATAGTTGCATACTTTGTTCATTTGTTATCATCTGTTTATGTGATACATAGTTATGAATGAATAATTTAATTCTATATGTGAAGCTACCATCTACACAATGTGTGGCTCTCAGAAGGGAATGTGAATAGAAGCTTATTCTGTGTTTTAAAATCTCAAAATTCTCTTTAATGCAATGGACTCTCAGGTTTGACAAATTCCCATACTCAGGAGTTCTTCTAAGTTTTTAACAAAAATCCTATTTGAAATACAAGGTTCATTAGGTCAATAGCTTGCAATATAGCAGGCCCATTAAATCCCACTTTGGGGTAAGTTAAAGCTTGTGAGTGGCTCCTACCTAAATAACATAATTACAGGTATGGACTAAAGCCAAGAAATCTGCCATTTACCTCACAGTAAGTCTTAAATGTAAAAAGAATGTCCTTTGTGTAAAATCACCTTGAAAAGGAGAAAGCACTTAAAGCAAGAGATTGCCATGTGGTAAAAGGGTTTTCATCAGATGGAAGGGGATTAAGAAGATATTTAATTATGGCAAGAGGGCCGGTGGTTTAATACAGAGGAAAATGAGGGTGTGGACCAGCTGGGGGTTCTGGGGATTTGTGGAGACCTGTCAACAACATGGAATTTTCTAGAAGGAGGATTTGAGAGGGATCCAGGAGCCAGTTTGTGAGACAAGCAGAATGTTTAGAGGAGGACTCTGAATGAGAAGGTGAGTTAGTCCCCCCAAGCCAGAGTGGAGAGCACCCACCCACCCACATGAGAGCAGGCAGAGAGGTCATTTGCCGATCAACCAACATGGGGGCAGGAGAATCTTCTCAGCAGCACTAGTTCTCTTCCTAACCAGCCAAACAGCCTCTGCAACTCCAGGTAACCCATGAAGGCAGGAGCTCTCTGAAGAGAATAGCTGATTTCTTCCCATACTGCTCATGAAGGTCATTCATTTCTGTCCCACTCTAAAGGGACATCAATGAAAATAAGGAACCTAATTTCATTCATAAGGGTATCTTTCATGCACTTGCAAATATTTTCTTCTTCATTTTTAATGAAATAAAATTTGTTCTTTTATCATTATTTGTTCGTCTCTCAGAGTGATTTTTTGGTCACAGAAAATCAGTCTTGATGCCCTGGAATTTTGCCAGCATACTTACCCAAGACGTCAGCTCTAGGTTCTCAGGCTGATCATAGCACACCCACAAACTGTGGTTTGATGAAAAGGGCACAAGAGCCATCTCCACTTGCGTCAGCTCATTTTATACTCCTGGTGTGGAGGTGGCATTGCATTTCCTGACTCGTACTTGCTTTCATATGTACATAAATGACACATGAAAATTATCCACACTGAGGCCCTTTTTCATTATTTATCTCATTTGAAAACAAGATTTTAAATCCTGACAGAGAAGACAAAAAAAAAATCTGGAAAATCTAAATAAAATTTAGAGTTTGATTGGATTTGTGTCAGTTATATCAGTATTTTACCAATGTTAATTCTTTAGTATGCAAAATTGAGTGTCATGATTATATAAGCTGTTAATATTAGAGAAATCTGGTAAATTGTATTGGAACTTACTGCACCAGTTTTGGAAATATCTATGAGTCTAAAACTATTCTAAAGCTAAATAAATAAATATCTTAAGGTCCTCATTGGATAGTTTATTACTTTGAGTCTTTATTATTCAGTCTTCAGAACTCAGTCTTCTCTATATCTGGTTGCTTCTGTTATTATCAAAAACATCACATTTGTAATTTGTTAGCAGGTTCATCCTGTGATGATACTGAGTGCCTACATAGGAGCACTTAGCTGTCTGGCTCATGTTCAGCTCATTCAAAATCCTCTCCCACTTAAAATATAATTTTTTAATTTAAAAATCAGAATTCTAAACCCTAAGGGAGTAATAGAAATGAGTTAAAGCCAAACAAATTACGTATTTATATCATATTTTCAACATTTTTAAATTATATCTCACTTTGGAGACAGAGATCAGTGAGAAACCATCAGATAAGAGAATCAAGCACAGTGTGTTGCTAAATACAAGGGTGTAAAGGAATTCTCAGAGTTAAGAGGGAGTAAACTACCCCTAATATCCAGATGTGTGGGCAGGAGTCTTTTGAAAGGGAAAATGTGTCTGATTCCAGGTGGAAAGGACAGTTGTGAAGAGTTTGTGGTTGTTCTTGAAGGGCTTTACTATTGGAGAGGGGCTAAGAAAGACAGTGAGCATAGTGTAGATGTGTACATCGTTATTCTACTTTGCTTGCTGATGAGAACTCTATGCGATTGTTCTAAGAGTACCTTTTAACATGGGAAATACTGTTTTTCAGCTGTTAAGAAACAGTACATTCAGGAATAATCAAAAGGATTCCATTATCTGTCCTCTATTGAGTAGGAAAGGTACTACTACAATTTTGCAATCTAATGAGAAGAATAGAAAATAAATATAGAATCCTAATTTTCTCGGATTTCATTTGATGAATTTTCTCATTTCTGTGCTATGGAGAAATTACACACCAGCCCCCCCAAAACTGCTAAATTTCAAAATTTACAATTGTTACTAATATATAGTCCAAGAACAGTTTAATTTCTCAAAGAAATGCTAATTTTATTACCTTGTCTTTAAACATATCTTCAGAGGACTGGTGTGATAGCACAAATTGGGTGAAAAATCAAAAGTCCAGTGTTAATTAGATTCATAAAGTAATGGTAAGGTACAGAAACAGTGATTTCTGTTTCATAATTAGTCATGTTTTTAACAAAGTTTAATAGACAGGTATGTGTGTGCAAATTCTGACACTGTTTCTAGTTTGATGTCAAAATGAAGAACATAGCCAGGCGTGGTGGCTCAGGCCTATAATCCCAGCACTCGGGAGGCAGAGACAGGCAGATTGCTGAGTTCAAGGCTTGCCTGGGCTACATAGTGAGCTCAGAGCCAGCCTGACCTACAAAAGTGAGACCCTGTCTCAAAAAAGAAAAAAAAAAATGAAGAACATAATACCTACTTAATCCAGTGACTATAAACTTCATTATACATATTAAGTATTGAATAAATACTGAATGTGACTTTGAGATGTATATAAATTGTACCAATAAAGAATTCAATTAAAAAAATAGTAGATGTATCACTGCAAAAACATTTCTTTCTATTTTTTTTTCTTTGAGACAGGGTCTCACATTATAGTTCAGGCTGGCCCTGAGCTCACTATGTAGCCCAGGCAAGCTTTAAACTCAGCAATCCTCCTGTCTCTGCCTCCTGAGTGCTGAGATTACAGGTGTGAGCCACCACGCCCGGCATTTCTTTCTATTTTTGACCTTACCCTACAAGCCCCCATTAAAACCCTAAAACCCTTCAAAATTAGAAAATTGAACAGTGTATAAGAGTTTCACTTAGTCTGTTAAACTGCCATTGCACTGGCATAGAAAATGGAGCATTGATGTCCAGAGGAAGATGAGAAGAAATACCATGTGTAGCACTGATGCACAAGAGTTTACATGGATTAGCCTATGAAACCAACATATTGACAATCTCTTCACCTGATCTAGCACAAAAATTTCATTTTGTATGAAATATAATGCTTAATTTGATGCAAGGTGAATACTGAGGTTAGGGACTCATTATTCTTATTATTCAAAGACAAAGTAACTCTGTGAAATAAGTGGCATTTTTTTTTTTGAGACAGGGTCTCGCTTTGTAGTTCAGGCTGGCCCTGAGCTCACTATGCAGCCCAGGCAAGCCACTGCGAACTCAGCAGTCTTCTTTCATCTGCCTCCCGAGTGCTGGGATGACAGGCGTGAGCTACCACGCCCCGCACTGTGGTATGTGATGTTGATTGCTGGTGAGCGTGAATCACCACGCCCAGCATTGTAGGTGGTTACTGGGATCAAACTCAGGACCTTGTGCTTGCCAGGCAGGCGCTGGAACCACTGAGCTAAATCTCCGGCCCTGAGATAAGTGGCTTTAAAAATTTATTTACAGTGGGCTACCTGACTAGATAAAACGGAAAAAAGAAACATAACAGGATTCCTTTATTTACTTTCAGATTTTCAGACGATGCTGGTTGGTTTTTAAGAAGGCTTCTAGCAAGGGACCAAGACGGTTAGAGAAATTTCCAGATGAAAAGGCAGCTTATTTCAGAAACTTTCATAAGGTAAGTCACAGCCCCGGTGTCCCTGGAGATCAGTGCACTCTTGGCAACATGTGGAGATGTTTCTCTGATAGATGAAATCTGCAAAGGCAAAAATTCATGGCTGTGATGAAATACCCTCATTCTGATAAAACGGACAAGTTATTTTTCTTCTTTATTTTAATCATCTTCGGTAAATGCCAGTGGTACCTCTGCAAAAAAGAAAGGCTGATTTTTATTGCTACTCTGAGAAATGAGATGATTCATAACTCCACCAGATCATTTTCTAAGGTGCTGAGTAGGCATTTTTCCTCAGTTCAGGTTAATTGTGTATTTGTTCCTTTGATTTAAACTCTGGGTGATATTTAGAAGATTAAACTTTTGAAACTAGCTTTAGCAGTGCTAATGAAACTGTTAAGGTACATGGTATTTACTGTTTAGTCAGGTCCTTACAAGGTGCTGATTATCAAGTATGCTTTTTGAGATGTGGCATAAATTACAGAAATTAAATAACAGTTTCTGAGAATTACAGTAATGCAAAATACAACATCCAAGGAATCACTGATATGACACCTAAAGTTGTCTTTGTGATGCCATCGAACACAGTTATGTGTTTTATAGCGAGACAAATGCCCATGATTAGAACTCACAACTGTGGAATAGTATCTTCTCCTGGAAAATGTCTGAGTAAACTCAAGAAAGACTCAAATTCTTCACTACCATGTATTCTAATTCCTCAAGGAAGTTGTGAAATTTATTTTATTTAAAATATAGTTTTAATTGATCTCTTAACAATACATTATTTATTAGAACTGTTAAATAATTATATTCCACAAATACCTAGCATTAGTTTTATTTTTCATAAAAACTCTGGATGAAACAAAAAACAGTAAGTATCTAGGTCTCTGATTAAATCAAATTATGGGGAGAGTGAAGCGAAACAGACGATCAAAAGAAAACCTTCCTCTCTCTGGCCACAGCTTTCCACGGAAGGCCACAGGATGGTAAGAGCAGAAGTAAGGACCCTGACAAAGATTACTGAAAAAAAGTTGCAATATTTCAGAAACCAGGGGAAGTAGTAGTGCGACAACCTAAATTACCGGCTAGCGAGGGGTGAAAAAAGGGAGGATGAGGAGGAGTAACCTTTCGATACATACCTAAACTCAGAGGAAGGCAGCACCGTTCCCTAGAACCTACCTGGAAGTAGCAAATTTACTGTAGATTATAGCTGAGGATGAGCATTTTGCAGAAGTCAGAGCAACTCACCACAGTTGTTAGCAGGTCCCCCTAAACAAGAAAAGGCTTTAAAAAGAGGAAATATCAGTACTCTTGGAGCAATATCACAGAATCCAGAATCTATACATGAAAATCACAGACACAAATCCAAAATTCCTCGAGTCATATAATATCATAAAAATGGAATGCAATCTAAAAGGGGAAGAAAATCAAAAGATGTAAAACCTGCTACGAGGTCCATTGTGGATTATCAGATACAAATGTTAAGAGGGCAATGCCAGACGTGGTGGCTCACGCCTGTCATCCCAGACTCGGGAGGCAGAAACAGGAGGATTGCTGAGTTCCAAGCTTGCCTGGGCTACATAGTTAGCTCAGAGCTAGCCTGAACTACAAAGAGAGACCCTGTCTCAAAAACAAAAACCAAAACAAAACAAATGTTAAGAGGGCAATCAAGCCCAGAATTGTGATTGTGAGTACTGTGACAGCAGAGGGCTATTGTAATGAATAATAGTTCTATAGGCATCTAATGAGATTGTATTACTAGATTTTAGTCATTAATGGTTATTCTTAGAAAACAAAGTGTTAGAGCTATGTGTATAAATACTTAAAGAGACCCATTCATATAATAAATTGTAGAAAGTCTTAACCATTACTAGCTTTGGCCAGATGTAATGGTAACTTGCATAAGGTGTTAGTTTAGAGTTTGGAAGTACAATGACAAATTTCATTTATGGTGTGTAAAAATGGATGGTATTTACATAGGGACCAGATATAAATGGTAATTGAAGTGTAGTAAGATAGGTGATTCATGGGTTTGAGAAACAGTGCCAAGGATAATGAGCCTTGAAAAATTGGTCTTGTAAGAAAAAAAAAAAAGAGCTTTTGTTTGCATATTAAATTTGAAGTGTTGGGGCCAGAGATTTAGCTCAACGGTTCTAGCACCTGCCTAGCAAGTGCAAGGTTCCTGGTTCGATCCCCGGTAACCACATACCACAGTACTGGGCATGGTGGCTCAAGCCTATAAGACAGTTAAAATAATGAACAATCATTGATGTCTAATGTGTAAACATTGAATAAGAGAGAAAGAAGTGGCTAGATGCAAAGCTGTTAAAGTTGCAGTCTCTTATGACTTTGACCTATAAGAGAATGAGAGCTGAAAAAGAAACCACTGTTTAGGCGATTTTATCAAGAAGTTTTGACCCAAGACACATATGAGTTGGTTTTTCAAATGCACTATGTGTTGTAGGACACCTGTGGATCCATGTGAATGACCGGAAATGGAGTACGGTCAAGAATCAAGGATATTTCATTCATTTTATCAAAGACATGAGATAAAATATGAGAGCCGGTATAAATAATGGGTTAAAACTAATATTAGAAAATAATGACTGTCACATCAAAGCCATATGTGCTTTGCGTGTCAGTGCCCTTCCCTCTTATGTGAGAAATAAACAGCTTTAGGGATACTGTGAGAACAGGAATAGGTAAGGGAGTAGTCTTTTAATAAATAACCAATTTTCATGGATCATAACTTGAAACTGCCAACAGCACTTTATAAACTACACTTCAGTATATGTGTCAGTTGAAATTTACCTTTCTTGAGTCCTGGGAAGATTGAAGTTTTTATTAGCGCAACTTCCCTTATGTAGCATGGGCAAGTTCCCTTTCTCAACGATTTAAATTTCCTTTCAGGAATTTTTGCAGGTTGCTTTTCTTAATGTGATTATTGTGACCTGAAATGGTGACAATAGGCCAGTCGTGATAGAGAAGAATAATTAGGGTTTATCAGTAATAGGAAATCTTAAGGTTTACTTTCAAGAGGATATATTCATGGTCTCTTGTTTTGATTTTAGTTTATCAGTATCACCTAGTGTGTCTCACTGGTTGCCCTATTCTGTTGCTTTAAATTTTTGTATCCCCTGTGCTGTTTTTTTTTCTTCCCATATTCTTAAGTAGTACAACGACACTGATTTTTTTCTTAAAATATATATCTAGTCTCACTTGAATTCTTTTATCACCCTTTTGTTATTATAAAATGCCACTCCACCATTCAAATGTGACCCAATCTTCAACTCATTAAAATTATATTACCATTAAGCAACTCTGGATAGCTCAAATTGGAGTAAAAAGCTTTCCTGTGAGGATTTGCTTTCACCAGGTGAAATGAGTGACCTTGGGTCCTCTCTTGCTAAGAGTAACTGTGACTGCTCTTCAAAGAAGCAGTGGGGAAACTACCCTTTACTGTGCACTTACTATTAATCGTGGCTCATGTGCAATGAACACAATACTATTGTAAATATTATATGTGTTTTTGTGAGGCTACTAATGCCATATGGCTCTTAAGACAATGTTTATTCTTGTGAAACTGCTGTGTTTCAATGTGAAGACAGACACTGAAGCTCCAGCAATGAGGCCAGGAGATGGTCTGTGTTCTCGAATGGTCCTTTGCTGCTAGGGCTGCTGTGAGCAGTAAATAAAATCCAATGGAGAAAGAATTTAAGAGGGTTTGGAGTAGTCTATAAATGCCAACAGTTATTTTCATTTGTGTTTTAAAATGTTACAACCTGATGAAGTAAAATATTTGTAAACAGTCAACTGTAATGAAATGGGAACAGTTAATCCTGCCTCTGGAAATGAGTGCCTTAGAAAGGAAGCTCCAGTTAAGTGGGTTCCTCAAAGGGACTATGTTTTGACAAAGCATGATAATCAGGAGGATTGCACTGTGTGAAGGAGAGAGTGTGATTACAATTACTGAAAAGTTACATTGTGTGAGGATTTGAGAAGAATTGGAGTCCTCTCCTGCTGGCTAACTCTGAAAGGAGATCCAGAATGGGGGGAGGGAAACTCAAAAGCAGTGAGCCCAAGTAACCCTTGTAAGAAGCATAAAGAGACTGTATACATGAGGTGAGTTTTCATCTTTTAATCAACACAGAAGTTGTGAGAAGTATGAAATGGCCTGTGGAGTATTTTATTCATGTTTAAGTACTTTAAACTACTATATTGTCAGTTACTTTGATTTGAGCTAAAATTTACTAGCATGGTCAATAGCAGCAAATAAATCAATCAAGTGAATGAAATGTTTACAATCTGAGGAGTTGTGAAGAATGGGATGAAGTTACAATTACTACTTTATCAATTTTAATGCTGTATTATACCCTGTCTGGAAAAGTAAATTAGAGGTTTATGAGTATTAATGACCTCATTTAGACACTTGATATGTTTACTGTGATAGAGATCTTATGGGCATAAATCAATTTTTATATGAAACTGTTATAAAGTGGCATATAGTTTTTTAACTTCTTGGAACCAAGAAATTTGAAATTCAAATCACTAGCTACTGAAGGAAGTTATTAAAAATGCATTAGGGTTGAAAATGTAGCTGTATATAATTGTCATAACAGATATTCAAAACAAATTTATCCTAGATGGAAACTGAAATAGGGCAACTTAAATAGGATCAGCTAATAAATTTTCCTTAATTTTCTGAGCAGATGAAAAAATAGTTTATAAAAATCTTAAATATGAATGCTGTCTATAGGGGGAAAATTTAAATAAAATCTCTCAGAATGATGGATAATGATACAATGATTGTGGTTTCAGGGATGAAAGGTACAAGCTGCAAAAAAAAAAAACCACGAAGCTTGATTTAGAACAAATAGTATTTTCTAAATTCTTTATAACTACATACTGAAAAAATCATTTCATTCTAGCTGCTTTACTTTTGTTCAGTGTAAGCAGGATTCTTCATTATTTAAAACATCTGAAATAAATAGATCAGAGATAGGCAAATACTGGATTTTCTTGAGCACCTGTAGATGCAAATGAGCTCTAGAAAGTATAACAGTTGTTGTAGAATGGGAAATTTCCATAGGAAATTTGGTGTGGGAATGTAATGAGGGGAAGGAATAAATATGATTCAGAAAGAAAATAAAAGAGCATGTATATAGGGGGTGGGGAGGTGTGGGTGGGTAGGGATATGGGTAAAAATGAGAATTAACTTGTGTCATATACTGGTACAGATTCCCCAATGTTATATGTGATTGTGAAATGTATATAAATTGTATCAATAAAGAATTCAATTAAAAAAATAAAAATAAAATAAAAATAAAACATCTGAGAGAATCCAGGGAATGATGATAGTGATGTGAATAAGAATACTACCTGCATACCTGCATTACCTCAAAGAAAAATCCTTGGTACAGGGCCGGAGGGTTAGCTCAGTGGTTCCAGCACCTGCCTC
>PVIC010008192.1:0-29363 GCA_004025085.1 Thryonomys swinderianus
TGCTTTGTAGTTCGGGCTGGCTCTGAGCTCACTATGTAGCCCAGGCAAGCCTGGAACTCAGCAATCCTCCTGTCTCTGCCTCCCGAGTGCTGGGATTACAGGGGTGAGCCACCACGCCCCGCACTGTGGTATGTGGTATTGATGGTGGGTGTGAGTCTCCATGCCCAGCATTGTATGTGGTTTCTGGGGGTCGAACTCAGGACCTTGCGCTTGCGAGGCAGGCGCCGGAACCACTGAGCTAATCCTCCAGCCCTACATTTTTTTTTTTTTGAGACAGGGTCTCACTTTGTAGTTCAGGCTGGCTCTGAGCTCACTAGCCTAGGCAAGCCTCGAACTCAGCAATCCTCCTGAAAGAGTTACATTTTTAAAAACAACAACAACAAGAAGTACATTTTAGAATAGCTATTTTTTGTTTGTACTAAATAGGAGCACAGACTAGTGGTTTTCAAGATTGTTGGATTTTTCTTATTCGACTGTTGTTTTGTGTAAGCATCCCATGAAACAGCAGTTATGGTGCTGGAGGCAAACTTTGAAAGAGGGAAACATTCATAGATTAAATTTGTTAAGTTTATGAGAACTACGCAAGCATTGGTGGTAGCAAGCAAGAGAATTAACTTTGCTTTGAAGGTTAATGATGCACCAATTTCTACTGGGTTTGAGGTAATTCCGATCACTTCCTGAAAGTTTACTCCACATGGAGCAATATGCTGTTTTATAAACATGTAAAACATTGTCTTATATGGAAACAACAGTGGCTGCTAGGGATGAGGTAAGGGGAGGACAAAGAGAGAGGTTAGCTGGAAGGTACAAAGCTGCAGAATATGTAGGAGGAAAAACGTAGAGCCCTGATTACAACATGAGGACTATTGATAATTAAAGTTTAGTGTCTTTGGGATTCATTCTAATTAAATAGGTTGTAGCTGCCTTGCCACACCTAAAAAAACACAAAATGGGCATCTGTATGAGTTGATGGATATATTTATCTGCTTTGCTTCAGCAACATTTTTACTGTCTGTGTATGTCCTACAGCTTCATGTTGTGTGCATAATAAAATATGTATTATATTTTATAATATAATATACATAATAAAACTTTAAAGTTACCTCATTGAATCTTCATAACCACCTGAGGCAGTTGGCATTTTAATTCTCACTTTACAGTGAGAAATCTCACTACTAAAAATATCAGATAATAACTTAGAGTCACACAGCTAGCAGTGAAGTTTGTACTTGAACCATGACCATCTAAAATCCAGAGCCTGTTTTCTTAATCATGGCTTTGCTAAAATATTATGAAAGGTATACTGAGTCATATATTCCCTACACATTCACACACACACACACACACACACACACACACACAATTGTATCTTTGGGTGTCTGTGAATACATAGATTTGCCAGCTGTATCAGAGTTCTGATACAGAGGAGTTTAAACTGGGTGGCTACAGATACTCACTGGAGGCAGAGACCCCCTGAGGCCTCCTCCAGTATGGTAACACAATGTCCTGAATTAAAGATGACAGTGTTCATCACACTTCCTCCATAGGAGTGGCTCAAGTGTTGAATAGACTTGATGGGAAACCTTTTGATGATGCAGATCAACGACTTTTTGAGGTAAGAAAATTAACTCATAAACCAAGGGTAATAACTGAGTCACCAGGAGTCTCCTAGTCACTGTTTATGAACGTTAGTAGGGATAAATCACCCTTGATTATTGTTATATTTATACAGGGTACCAAAATGTAAAAGAGGAGTTGAAGAATATATAAATGCAGAGGTAAAATTTGTTTTTCATTTAGTAGTTTATTTCATAAACCTCAGTTATTTTTATCCTAATTTCACTACAGAATCAAGTTTTCCCTTACCCCCTGCAAATTAGAATTTTGTTATTTGTCCTATCCTTCTTTGGTTTGTCTTTTCACAGCCCTGTGATCCTAAGTCTGTTTGGCCAGATGTGTCCCCCTTACCCTCCTTGGGCCCCCAATTTGCCTCCATGTGGAGAGGCTGGCACAGTGGGCTGCTTCCTGGCCCAGTGGCAGGAACCACCGTTGCATGGTTTTCTCTAGCCCAGAATATTTCACAGCTTCCTTGTCAAATCCTTCTAAATCAATCTCCTTCCCCTTTTAGCTTTCTTTGCGGTTATTCTCACTTCATTTCTCTATCAAAATATTTTATAGTCTAGTTACTAAAAGAGTTTGCTTTTGGTTAAATAGAATGGAATTAACTAAAATCAGTCCACAACCTACATAAATTTAGGACACACTTAAACAGATCGTGTGTTTTTAAATGTATGAAGTCATTTCTTCACCATGGCATTAAATTAATAATTCTTCTCATGTGTAATATGAACTATAAAGTTATTACATGACAATAGTAATGGAGAATTTTAATGTGTATTTTCCCCCCAAGGCCTGCTTCTGCATACAATGAAATTATATTTTCAGGCCTATCTCTGATTACTCCCTGCCTTCATATTAAATTTTGCCAGTGAATTAGCAGAATTTTTAATTAGTGGGCTTTCCCTTTCCCAGGCATTTGTCATCTTCTGTGGCCTTGGCATCAACAACACAATTATGTATGATCAAGTGAAGAAGTCTTGGGCTAAGCAGTCTGTGGCTCTTGATGTAAGTACTGTGTTTATGTCAAAATCCTATGCTAAAGAACCCCAAATTTTGTGAAGGAAAAAGTATCTTTGATGTGGGTCTTAATTTCTTAATTTTTATTTATCTCTTCATTTGGGCTTTAATCACTTTCAGGCCATAGGTTCGAATTTGGTAAAAGCTAAAGACCCTTTCTAGAAAAATGTACACCATACAACGTTTTGTGTATTTTCAGGGAGCTTGCAGATCTCTGATACCCGCCCACACATGTTCTGTTGTTACATGAGGGTTTTAAATATTAGATTTATCAATACCGCTAAGTCGAAAAGAAAATTATCAGGATTTAAAATGTAGTGATAACTTAGATTTGAATATGTATAGATATCCTACAACTTCACAATTTTCCTTTTCAAAGAAGAAAATCTCACTGTGAAGATATGAAGATTCTCCAGATGGAAGAAGCTGCTCCAGTCATTATACAACTTTATCTTGTCTATGCCCATGCACGGGTGCACACACACACACAAACACACACACACATGCAGACATCCTGTGTTGTTTCCATGCCAATGTCGTATGTCCTCTCAGACCCACTAGGTCCTAAAAGAAGAGTTCCCTTCTTCATGATTCTCAGGTGCTTATTTTGACCCGTGATCTATTATTTTTCCAACTTATTGTTCTGCAGCTAGGTCTTGTTTCTGTCTATGACGCACTTATTAGGTAAGGCAGATAAAATGTCAGTGCCAAGCTAACACTCTGTAGAACAGTAGAATACACCTGAGATCTTCAAAATGTTATGAGCACCAAGCCAGATTTTGGTAGAAAGAGAAAAGCAAGGGAAGTACAAGTGGTACAAATTGATGTTATTTGCAGTACTCCAGTTCAAGAAACTAGAGTCATCTAATCTATTCACTCTTTTTCCTCCTGTGACTTTGGGAAGCAGAGTCTTTATACTTTATGTAATCTTATCTGCAGTGCTTGGCAGGTGTTTATCATAGAGCTGGAATTTATTGATTAGTTTTTGGATAGAGAGGAGGAGGGGGGAAAGACAAAAGGAAAGAAGGGAAGTAATGGATTTTGCTGTTGTTCTCCTGAGATAGCCCTGCATGCTTACGCATAACAGCTTTATAGTAAATGCTAAAAGTAATATCTGATGAGTCAATAAGTGGATGAGCTGCAAACATGGCCCTGGGTCAGTCTCACCAGTGCAACATTAAGGTCTGTATGCAGAACTGTTTTTAGTGTCTCTGTCATCTCACTCAACTGTGAGAATTAAATCATATGATGCATGTGGAGATTTTAGTGAGTTGAGCAATCAACAAAACTATGGCAGCGACAAGCCACTCTATTTATTATCTGTAGCAATGTATTTATTACTGAAAAATAATTAGGACAAAGAGCAAAGGACAGATTTCAAATAGAAAACATGAGTCACGCTGACATCAAATTCTGGTTGCAGCAGAGTTGCTTCACCCCTCCCTTCTTACTTACTACGACTATAAAAAGAAGATCATTGCACGTACTAGTCACAAATAAATCCGTGCCTTCCTGTCCTGGTGTCATTAGCACACACAGGAAATGGCTCACGTTTCCCCCCATTCTTTTTTTTTTTTTTTTTTTTTTTTGAGACAGGGTCTCGCTTTGTAGTTCAGGCTGGCTCTGAGCTCACTATGGAGCCCAGGCAAGCCTCGAACTCAGCAATCCTCCTGCCTCTGCTTCCCGAGTGCTGGGATTACAGGCGTGAGCCACCACGCCCAGCTTTCCCCCATTCTTACTCCTCTCCTGCCTCCACTGCGATCTTCATCCTGCTGAGAAGGAGCTAGCGTAAGGGAGGGGCCACTGGTCCTGGGAAAGACATTATGGAGATAAAAAATGACTTTGTGAAAGCTACTAAACCTAATCTCAGGGATGAGATTTTCCTGAGACACTACAGTGTTAACTGCTGGATAAACATATGAAATATATATACTTACAGATACTGAACAGGAATAAGTGTAATATTTTGTAAGTATTTTGATTACAGTTAGATACTTACATTTATAACCAACCTAGACCCATAAAGGACTTGAGCTATTTCATAAGAATATAAATGAGCCAGAAGGTTGTTTTTAAAAGTAAAATGATAATAATAAAGCTGAGATAGAGCATGACAAGGGAACAGAGCAAATGCAGTGCTATTCAGGACCCTCTCCATTCCTCTCCTCCTTCTCTTTGTATTGTCTCAGTTTTGCAGATTATCTTCAGCCTTAATCCTGCTTTATATTGTTCCAAGAAAACCAGTGCTTAAAATGCAGGTCTCTGAACCAGCATGGTGATGCACACATGCAATTCACAGTTAGGAGGCTGAGGCAGAAGAATCCATGAGAATCTGAGACCAGTGAGGGCAACATAGGGAGACAAGGAAAAAGTACCTATCATTACCCTAATCTTACTACACTGGCTCTTACTCTTCAGTTAACAAGAGTGGAGGGAAACGACCAATCCGTTGGGGCCCAAAAACAATCATCTCCCTGGAAGCCTGTCCCCCAGAAAGAGAGCAGGCAGAGCTCAAGACCAGGGGTGCTCCTGGAACTGCCCTTCTCCCTCATGTTCCAGAGACCCCAAAGAGACAGCACAGCACTGTTCTCTTCTGTCTTTTAAACATCCTTCCTAAGGCATTTTTAACAAACACAGTGCATTCTCTGAAAGTAGATATTCTTCAGATAAATTCTCTGGAAAGACTAATCCCCACAAATGGAATTGAGTATAATCTCTGAAACACTCAGGCCCCTAGTATAATACTTCTTTAAACAAAATATATAACTCTAACTTTATTTTTCTCCCCATATAGAAACTGATTTCCATGTATTTGGTTAATACTGGTTAATACTTTTCCTATTGCTTGGAAGTGCCATTTAAAATTATACAAATTCAGGGCTGGAGACTTAGCTCAGTGGTTCTGGAGCCTGCCTAGCAAATGCAAGGTCCCTGGTTCGATTCCCAATAACCACATACAACAATACTGGGCGTGGGGACTAACGCCCACCAGCAATCAGAACCATATACCACAGTGCCAGGCACGATAGCTCACACCTGTAATCTTAGCACTCGGGAGGCAGAGGCAGGAGGATTGCTGAGTTCAGCTTGCCTGGGCTACATAGGGAGCTCAGGGCCAGTCTGACCTACAAAGTGAAAGCCTGTCTCAAAAAAAAAAAATTCACAGCACTCGGGAGGCAGAGACAGGAGGATTGCTGAGTTCGCGGCGGCTTGCCTGGGTACCATAGTGAGCTCAGGGACAGCCTGAACTATAAAGCAAGACCCTGTCTCAAAAGCAAAAAAAAAAAAATCATATGTATATACACAGTTATTGTGTGTGTGTGTGTGTGTGTGTGTGTGTGTATATTTCTTTACCTGTTAGTTTGTTCTACTATTGTGGGGGAAAAAATCTCTGGAAGTTCATTTAAATATACTTCTAATAAGTTTTTCTTTGTATCAGTATCTCCTGTAGAAGGAGGCTGTTGGCTTTATGCAAAAAAAGCAATATTGAAGATTAATGTGCTGGTTTTGACATGTCTTCTTAGTCTGTTTCGGGTTGATCCAGATCCAGCAACTAATGACCTTGTGCAAGCTCTGTACTCTCAGTCTGTTAATTTCTGTTAAATGAGAAGCCCTGGTGCACTCCTGCTTCCTCAGTGATGCATTTTTTCTGTCACCTGGATTACTGGATATCTTCTTGCAGAAAATTCCAGGATATGGTCATACAAAATGTCCCAAACAGCAAACAGGTCTTCCAAGTTACACATTTCCAAAGGCAAAGCTTCTCCCAAAAGACCTGCCACCCTGAGGAACCTCTTACTGTGACCTCATACTGCAACTTTAGCTCACTTTAACCCCATTTCACAAGTCATAAACATAGAGTTATAAACATACAAAATGCTTTCTACTTTTCTGCCCTTTGAAAAACAGAATGAATAATAATAACAATAATAATAATGATGATAATAACAATAGTCTGGATTTTAACAATGGAATTATCCACTCAATTATTTTGTCAATTGCTTTTCTTAATTTCTCATAATTTAGTTACACAATTCTATTGTTAAATCCTTTTTCTTAATATATAAAATTAATATTCTGAGGCTCTCAGAGAGCAGAGATGCTCGTAAAGCTGAATAATAGAACAAAGAGAGAAATTTACTGTTCCTTTTAATAGCTTTAACTATATGGTCCTGATTTCCATTCTGCCTGGGTAGCCATAAGCACCAGAAGAGCTATTTTAATATATGTTCACATTATCAGCGAGTGAGATCGTAAGGGGAAAAAAAGAGAGTAAACTTTACCTAAAAGTCAGACTATGGAGAAAATACAACACACATGTAGATGTAGAATATTACTTTCTCATTTTGCACATCAGGAATTGTCCTTAGGGGTGTCTTTCATAGTTATTGCAAATGAAGCCTTACCTAATACTGATGAGAAATTTTTCAGGAAATAGAAGTTTGTGTGTTAAGGGACACCTCGTCCAGCTTTATGATCAGAAGAGGGAAGGAATGAGGTCAGACAGAGGGTGAGAAAAAAGGAACATGCAATCAGGAGCCAAGCTCCATTTATTCTACCTCCCCAAAGCTTCCCATCTATTTCCTCCTTTCCGATCGCCACAGCAACCATCCTACTTACGGGCTTCATTACCTCGAGGCCAGGCAATGGTAATAGCCTTCTACCTGCTCTTCCTAAAACATAGTTTAGATTGCATCACTCACCCACTCACAGACCTTAAATTATCCCCTCACTGCCTATCATAGTATGAATGTGCTGGCCTTGGGTCCCTGGAAAACCTCACACCAAACTACTTCCCTGCCCTGGGCTCCCATCGCCCTTCCCATGGCTCTGCGCTGCTCACGAACTCCAATACTTCATAGTCTACAAATCAACCACCTGCTTCTCTGCCATCCGATCTTTAATATCCTCTCCACTTATGTTATTCTGTTTCGATTATACCTTCTCCACTCAAAATGGTTCCATCATTGAAAGGCTGATTTAAATGTAGTCCACTCTATAAAGCTTCAAATCCCATAGTCATCTCTGGCTTCGCCCTACACCATTTCCCTCTTCTAGAATATTGTGCCCTAAAGGATTGCATATGATGATGTCTTAATTATCTTTGAGCCCTATTATTTACATGAAAGAACAAGTTTGTGAGCTGAGGTACCACTGTAATTTTGCCTCAGGAAAGTGTATTGAATAAATGAATTTGTGCTGCCACATAGAGTTATTACTGGTTTTCCATGGCAGCATTCTGAGAGGGAAAAGCTTGGACTCTGACAGAAGACCCGCTGCTCATTCTTAGCACGGTCTTCCTGGCTGCGGACTGACGCAACAGCACCTCTGCGTTCTCCTCCTTAGTAGACCGTGACTACAGACTTGTTTTTGTGGGGGGAGGAGAAGAGCGGAAGTTCAACAGTGAGCATTTCTTCCCGAATACCGTGTCCCTGAGGATATTTCCTTAGAAGAGATAAGGACTGAGGGGTCCACCCAGCTGAAGGTAAGGCAAGAAAGAGGATTCTCCCCTGAGGAACTTCCTCATGTCCGAGAACAGATGTTCTCTCGGTGGGTGATGGAAAGAGCTAGACGCAGGATGCAAACGGAATGCCTGCCACTTCGTCCTTTCTTGCCTCTTAAACCTTCTCACTCGGTCTCGTCGACGTGCTCACGCAGTGTTCTGTGCTTGTGGATGGACACTCTGGAACCCGCCACGTCTCTTCTGCACTCACGGGGGTTATATTGTCTCCCAGCTTTTCCCCTTCCTCCGAATCAGAACTTCACAGTCCAGAGAGGCTCACAGCGGCCTTCTCCTCTCCTCCTCGCGTCCCTCCCTACCTGGAGCCGGTGAAGCATGGAGGGAGGGAAGCTGAAGGACAAAGCCTGACGTGACAGCTGTTGTCCTAACCTGGCCTGGGGCCTTCTGTATTAGATGCCACCATTTTTCTTGTGAACTGCTATCATAAAAGACAGCTCCGCGGCAGCCACTTCCCTTTGGCAGTTAGCTGGCATTGCTTTGCCCTTCCCTGACAATCTGCAGTCCCTTCTCAGCCAGCCCTGCCTCACTCGGCCCATCTGACACTCCCCGTGTGGGAGCTGGAGTTGGCTTCCTCTTCCAGGCAGTCCTCTTGCTCAGTGTCCTTGTTCACTTTTAAACTGTGCCAAGGTAAAAACAGCATGAAATTTACCGTTTTTTTCAATTGATTTTATTGGTACATTTTAAATACGCGTTCTGATCACAGTGGACATTGAGAATTTGTACCAGTATGTGACATGACTTAATTCTTATTTTTCCCATTCCTCTGTCCCCCACAACCCCACCCGCTGTATACATAAAGCTTTGTTTCCTTTTTTTTAACCATCAGATGGGAAATGAAGTTTACCATCTTAAGTATTATGCAGTTCAGCGGTGTTAAATACATGCACAGTGCTGGGCACCTACTGCCACACACTACCACTCAGCTCCAGACACTTTTCATCTCCCCAGCCTGAGACTGTTCCCCTTGCACACTAGCTATCCACTCTCTTCGGCCCACACAAGCTACCATTTGTTTTCCTATGAATCTGTCTACTGTAGCGGCTTCATATAAGGGGGGGGCAGTATTTGTCCTTTTGTGACTGGTTATTTCTCTTAATTTATGGTAGACTCTGTTCTAGGTGCTGAAGTTCAGCAGTGAAAGAACAAATCATACTCACACTCTCATGATCCTATATTCTTGGGGAAGAGAGGCAGACAATACACAAATAAATTCACAAGACAGAATCATGAGATTGTGTTGTAAAGAAAATGAAGCAGGGTGTTTTAATAGAGAATGATTAGAAATTAGGGGCTCCGGTGAGTACATTTAGAAGAAGCCTCCTTAAGAAAGGGACAGGTGAGTTTTGTTTTGTTTTTGAGACAGGGTTTCGCTTTGTAGTTCAGGCTGGCCCTGAGCTCACTATGGAGCCCAGGCAAGCCTCGAACTCAGCAATCCTCCTGCCTCTGCCTCCCGAGTGCTGAGATTACAGGTGTGAGCCACCACGCCCCGCACTGCGGTATGTGGTATTGATGGCTGATGGGCGTGAGTCATCACGCCCAGCATTGTATGTGGTTACCGGGATCAAACTCAGAGCCTTGCACTTGCAAGGCAGGCGCTGGAACCACTGAGCTAAATCTCCAGCCCAGGTGAGTTTTGTTATCTTATTCTTTTGTGTATTTTATAAATGTCACCAAACTTATCTTCCTACCCCAGTTCCAATGCTAGGCAGATTTCCAAGAGGGAATGGCACTGACGGGGAGTAATTATTAGAGGTGCATTCTCCTGGAGCTTTCAGAATGCAGTGTGTTCCAGCTGGCAAGGATTCATGCGCATCCTGACCCTCTGTCACTGGCCAAGTATGCGCCTTGGCCATATGTGCAGAAGATGGGAAAGTCAGCGTGTGTAGTTGCTAAGCAGTCTCAGTGTGCCGCGTGAAAGTGCAGATTCGGGTGTGAGTGTGCTGAGCAGAAGCGGTTGTGTCTATGTATCTGGTTCACCTTGGTGTCCCCATTGCTGGCACTAGACTGGGTGCACAGGAGACACAGAAGAAGGAAGTATTTTCCTGAGGGTATCAAGTATGAGTAAAGATCATAATTATGAAGTTAAATAAGAACCTCATTCCTCGGTGTACACTGCATCTATGGACTTTCATCAAGTACAGTGAAGGATTTAAAGTCTGGGCTTTAAAATGAAACTATTCTACCTCTGTTCCTTCCCAGACTAGTCACCTAATTTATGAGTTTTAATGATGATTCTAGCTTTTTTTTTTACCTAAGTATTTTGTGAAAAATAGACCCTACATCAAGATTCAGCCAGATATCTTTAAAACATTTATTTTTAGAATAACATACAATTAGAAAGATAATTCAGAGTTCTTCTATATTCTACCCCCAATTTTCCCTGGTTTTCAGTGTCTTATATTAGTATGGTACATTTGTTATAATTAATGAAACAGTGTTACTATATTATTGTTGACTAAAGTCTATACTCAGATTCCTTAGTCTTTACCTACTACCTTTTTTCTGTACCAAGATACAATCCAGGATACCCTAATGTGTTTAAACATCATGCGTCTTTACCATCTCTTCAGTGTGATAGTTTTTTACACTATATCCCAACTCTTTTTCATTTTTTTATTTTGAAACAGGGTTTCAGTAAATCGCTAAATTGACAAAGCAGAGCTCAAACTTTTGATCTTCCTGCCTCAGTGTCCCAGAGTATGAGGCTTACAGGCCTGGGCTGCCGCACAAAGATCATGCTTTCCTTTTCTTGTTGACCTTGACAGTTTCCATCAGGCATTTTTGTAGTTTGTTACTTTTTTGGGATTTCTCTGACGGTTTGCTCATGATTATACTATAAGAAAGCCACAGAGATAAAGTGCCATTTTCATTGCATTATATCAAGGGTCTGTACTGTCAGAATGACTTACGCTGTTGGCATTAACCTTGACCACCTGGCTGAAATAGTGTCTGTCAGGTTTGGCCACTGTGAAGTTGCTCTTTTTCTCTCCCTTTTTTTTTTTTTATTGGGCTCTTTGGAAGGAAGTGACCATGTAAAGCTGTATGTAAGAGTGGCCAGTTATGTTCCACTTCCTTGAGGGGAAGTATTCACATAAATTATTTAGGGTTCTTCTTTATATTAATCTCTTTTTTTCTTCCTCTCTTCCTTTATTTGCATATATTTATATACTTATGGATTTTTACTTTATATATTGGGTTATGATCCCACTTACATATTATTTATCAGATACTAGTTTATATAAAATTCAGTAATGTAGTGTTTAACAACAAAAAGAATTTATAGATATGAATAAGTGATTCTTCTATGACAATAGTCAATGGGGATTCTAAATGATCTTATCAAAATGTAAACATTTCTGAAATGCTTTGTGAGGAATAATCACTAATGCAATGAATTAATCACCTACTATCTGCCAAGAACTCAAGCTTAACCAAAACAATATGGAGGACACTATGCATATTTCATAAGACACACTATGATAAATCCTTTGTAGAATTTCCATGTTGAAGAGGATGGAGAGAAGGGAAAGTGTCACTATTGTTTAATGTGAGGGTTCCAAGCCTGAGGTAGGTACTAAATGAGGGAAAGCAGAGGAGAGATATTTAATTCGGGAAGTTTGGTCATAACTGCTTTGCAGATGGCAAGTCCTGAGTAACAGGCAGCAGAGAGCTCTGCAGTTTGGAGAGATAATTAGCAGGAGAGCTCCAGGCAGAAGGAAGCTGTGGGAGAGGATGGAGGAAACAAGCTGTTGTGATAGCCTCAGCGGCTTAGTGCACTTGGGCTAAGGGCACACCACAGGAGAAGTGGGAGGAGCCTGGAGAGGGGCCAGTCACAAAGGATGATTGTGCATCACGAGGAAATCTGAGCCTGGTTCTAAAAGTGGTGAGGAATGACTGAAGAGTTTCAGCAGGAGATGAACACGATGAGCTTGACATTTCAGAAGAATCATCCTGGCATCTACAGAGGGATTCATCTCAGTACTTTATGATCACACTTCATTTTTAACAAAAACAAAACAAAACAAAACAAAGGTGGTCTTGTTTTCATTTTATTTCCTGTCAAGTGATATTTGGTGATCTTCCAAAATTAAATCCACCTTCATAGGATTTGTCATCACTGCCATGGTGTAAGGAATGTGCTTCGAGATCCTGGACAGAAGTTTCCAACATAGCAGGATGTTTGGAATAACTTAGTGTAGTCCCCATGGTAACCTCAAGAAGTAACTGTTATTTGGATGCACTTGTTCTGGCTCACTTGAAAATTTTTCTTTCATTAGTTCATGTGCTTTTTTCTTCTGTTTTTGTGATGTGATTTTCTCGGTGCCTTAAAAAATCCAGCATTTATGAAATGGTTATCTTGTTTCAGGTACTATGTATTATATGCTTTACATATATATCTCACTGAACCTTCACCAAACACCATGGCTAACAAATACTATTCCTATTTGACAAGTGAACAAAGGGAGTCATAGAAAGGTTTAGAAACTTGCTAAGAAAGGTTTTGTGGCTTGCATTGCACAGGTAGTCCCAGCAGAGGTTTGTTATTTTCAAAGAGCCATGTTGTATAGATAAGCTGCTAGGCATCTTTTGAGGACTGTCCTATCAGTTGCAGGACTACATTTCCACTGGAGTCCTTGATGAGCCATGAGAGCAGTTGGAAGACAGGGAAGGTAAAAGGCCTGTTTTCTGCATAAGGTATTGCGCTTCTGGTATATGAGACTGTGGTGGCAATGGCAAAGAGACAAATAATGAAGAAGAACCTATCGACTTAAAAGCAGAAGGTCAATGAAACATCCTTGGAAAAATGTTCTCTTTCTCCTCTTTTATGTCACTGAAAATTATTAACTCATCTTAGGAACTATGCCTCTCATCCCGAATGCTTTGAGTTTATAGTGCACAGTCTAGGAGCACGTTAGGCTCTCTGTGGAGCTCCAGTAGCCCAATCTCTCATCCAGTCCCGTCCACATCAAAGAATGAATCTGTGTTGAGTCAGGCCAGTTAAACCAGGTTGTGAAGGAGAATACCTTCTACAGTGAAATAGCCTTGCCTTAGCTTGCTGGCTTCTTTTATAATCGCTGACCTGAGAAACCCAGTTTTATAGTCAGCCAAGTAAGAAACTGACTCTTTGCATGCAATGCTAAGTATCCTGATAGTGCTTTAATGAAAATGGCTTTAAGGAGATACTACTTTCAAATTACACCTGGATTCTCCTGGATAGAACCAAGCCTATAAAACATTTAGAAGAGATTAGACATGCAGTGGGCCCACAAGTTGCGACCAGCCTGACATATGAACAACTTGGGTTAGTTATGTTGATGGAAGATTCATTTGCCTGTTGTTATCCATAATGTGTACCCAGGTAAAAATGCAGATTCAGTTGAATTGACTTACAACCAACTTGAGTTATATCCAGCCCTCAGGAACTGATCAAGTTTGTAAGTCAAGTATCCTTTGTACCTGCCTCCCTTTCTCCATCTCCCATTCCATTTTATGTGGGTTTTGTACATATGTGTGAACTTGGTAGACTGCACATCATAGACTCTTTCCACAGCCCTGCAAATGGCCCCAGGTAGAGGCACATCTCAAAGAGACCAGATCTGGAGAATAAGCTCATGCTGGTCCTGGCATTTAGGTATCTTGAGTTCATAGGTGATTCCAAGAATAATCTGGTTGGCATGCCCACAGGGGTCCCTGGACTTCTCTCCCTAGAGATGGGACATAGCCAGGTCAAGCCAGAGTGGACCCTTCAAAGCTTGACAGCCAGGCCAGGAACTTGGGTCGTCCAGGTCTTGGGATGTACAGTTCACAGATCAGACATCTGAGTATCACAAAGGCACTAATCAGGTTCCCACTCTGACTATTTCTATCCCAGCCTCTGCCTTTACTGGAGTCTTTCCACAAATATGTAGTGTAGCTAAAATTTTAAAGCAAATACCAAAAAAGAAAAAAAAGAGCCAGGGATTTAGCTCAGTGGTTCCAATGTTTGTTTTGCAAGTGCAAGATCCCAAGTTTGACCCCCATACCACAATGCCAGGTATGGTGACTCATGCCCACCAGTAATCAGTACCACACACCACAGTGTCAGGCATTATAATTACAGGCTCACGCCTGTAATCCCAACACTCAGGAGGCAGAGGCAGGAGGATTGCTGTGAGTTGGAGGCTTGCCTAGTGAGCTGAGGGCCAGCGTGAGCTACAAAGCAAGACCCTGTCTCAAAAAAAAATAAAATAAATAAAGCAATTACAATATGTATATATACATGCATAGGGGGAGGTTAAACTAAATAACTCATAGTAAAACTTACATTAATCTATCTGCATTCCCTAGGGACTGCCTGTGGGATTTTATGTCACGTGGCCCTTACCAAGTGTCCGACAGTAGTTGATGATTCAGAGTTCTCATCAAATCAGGTCTTAGAGGAGTAGGACACACATTTCTCACTCGTTTTGTGCATAAAACTGCTCAGAGTTATCTTCAGTCCCTTCCAGTGGGAGAGGAGAACCCTGGCTTTAGATACGAAGAAGGCATGTCAAGGCCATTCAGAAACAAAGATGGTGAAGTCCCCCCCACTCCTCTACTCAGCCTCCTTATTAACTTTTAGGTCATATATATGATCCAAGTAAGTAATCATTATTTCATAGCTAGGGCAGGAAAGGATGCAAATGGAAGCCCCCGAAACACTAGCTCAGGATTGGACCCAGAGCAGAGCCAAGAGCAATGTTGCCTTAGCCCATTCCCTATCATTGAATGCCAATTGCAAATAAACATAAACATATTTCCAAACACTTATATTGAAACAACTTCTCTAGAAACTAGATCACATCAGAAAACAATTGGCCTGGCGCCCAGAAACTCTAAGTTCGGCTCTGTCGGATCCATCTCCAGATCTTACAGTTAGCCACACACAAAGAATTAAATCTATTCTGTGGTTTGAAAAAAAAAAAAAAAAGAGACCAAACACCATTTGAAAAATCAGACAACACTGACAAAGAAAGAGCAGTCATCGTCAGCGAGGTGGGAATCGCATCTAGATGCCGAGGAGGAAGAAGCTGCGTTCATCTCTTCAGAAGGTTCCTGAGCTCGGCGGGTGCGCTGGGCTCGCTCAGATGGGAAAGTTTCTTACTGCCAGCAGGTGCCTACATCTGCTGTGTTAACCAAAAGCCAGCTCATACTTATCTCCAAAACCTCTGTTTCTTCGACCTCGCACCTTCTCTGCCTCCGTCCCAGAGGCTTCCTTGTTTATCCTTGAATAAGCTAGAGGCGTCTCTGCCCCAGGGCCTTTGCATTTGCAGTCTGCACTCTCACCCCTTGCTTTCCACACGTCCTGTCCCTTCTGGAACTTCATACCACCTTCACAGATAGTCCTACTGAAGTTTGCAAGCTCCTTTCCACTACCACTCACTAATCTCCCTTCCCTGCTTTTTTTTTTTATAGAATTATTCTTTTTACTTATTTAGCTTTCCTTTCCTTCCTCGGTATTGTACACAAAAGCCCCATATTGGCGGGGACTTTCTTTTGTTCACTGGAATATCACTAGCTCCTAGATTACTCCTTGAAACATACTCATTAAGTGTTTGATGACTGAGAAACTGCAAGACGCTGTTTCCCCAACCGTGCCTCAGGTTCAGGGGGTGAACTTTGCCATCTGCAGCTTCACCCTGACAGGCCACGGGGCAGACGGCGGCCCCGCCCTTTCCTTTCACTGCAGCGAAAGTCCGCCCACCTGCTCCCGCTCCGCAGCAGCGTGAGGAACAGGCTCCCAACCCGCCCGCAGAGAAGCGGCAGCGTGTGGGCCTGCTGGGCTCGTGTGTGGCATCTCGTGCCTGTTCCTTCTTTTTTCCTTGAATGCGCAGCGCCGTGTTCCCCTGTGACCACAAGGACTGGAATCCAGGGCTGAGTGCCCCTGGAACCCTGGTCCTTTTCCCCGAGTGTGGGTCCCTGCAAAGTCCTGAGGCTCCACTTCTGCCCTCCTCGTCCAGCCACGATGTCTCCCACATCTACTCCTGCTCGCTCCGGCCCATCCGCGCATGGCAATCGCAGATGTGAACTACCATGTACCTAAGTTCAAGGACAGGCAGCGCTACATACCAAGGGAATGAATGCCACAGAAGTTGGGGTGCTGAGCACTCCTAAGGTAGAGTATAACTGAGGAGGGGCACGTTAGGAGCTTCCGAGGATACAGGGATCGTAACGTAAGCAGACCCGGCAGTTTCTCGGCTAAAACCTTCCGTGTCTTCCCAGTAACTATAATAACATGTTTTCCCAGCCTTGAAGCCCAGGCTGACCTCACCCCCACCCAGCTGTCCCATTTCTTATGCCACTTTCCACCCACTTCTTCCCCAAATGTTTCTTCACCTCTTTTTATTTTCTAGGTCACAATTTAAATAACATCCCTGCAAAAAAAAAAAAAAAAAAAAGTCTCAACTCTCTTCCCTGCTGTGCCCCCACCCTCTTCTCAATAACCTCTATTGTCTCTTTCAGCATTTTACTTCTTAACTTTGTAGTAATTATTTCAATGCATATGTTTGTTTGGTTAGTACCTGTCTGTACTGCTGAAGCAGAAGAAAGGGGTACGGCCACACGCCGTGGTGCACACCTGTGATCCCAGCTACTCGGGGCTGAAGCAAGAGCATTGCGATTCAGTAAGACCCTCTCCAACATGAAACAGGAGGCCTAGGAACGTAAGTCAGTGGCAGAGCTCTTACCTAGCGTGGATTCTGTTATAGTTCATATCTAAAATGCCCCCAAATCCTCATACATTCAACAGGAGGAGCTTTGAGAGGGGTACTGGGTCATGGGTGTGCAGCCCTGTGTCACAGGTGTGTAACACTAGATTAGTCCACTGATGGGTTTGTAGGTGAGTGTGATGTGGGAAGGTGAAGCCTGGTGAGAAGAGGTGAGCCACTGTTGCTGTGGCTTGGAAATAAGCATCCTTCCTACTCCCCTGATGCCCCTCTGTTCTCTCCCTGACTTGCCATGACCTGTTTCTCCTCCCTCAGGCCCCTCTGCCATACTTCCTAGCCTCGGAACCAGCCAACTTGGTCTGAAACCTCTACAGACTCTGAGCCAAAGTAAACCTCCCCCCACCTTAATCTGTGGATGTTGGGTATTTTGTCCCAGCAATGAGAAAATAACTAAGGCAGATTCAATTCTCAGTAACCTACCCCCACGGGCACACAAAGGACAAGGACTATGCACATGTCCAAGTTAAATCCTTGGCACAAATTAAGCTCTCAGTCAATACTTAGTGCATTCAGGCGTGGTGGCTCACACCTGTAATCCCAGCACTCGGGAGGCAGAGACAGGAGGATTGCAGAGTTCGAGGCTTGCCTGGGCTACATAGTGAGCTCAGTGCTAGCTTGAACTACAAAGCGAGACCCTGTCTCAAAAAAAAAAAAAATACTGAGTGGAGTATTTACAGCTTAGATACCCCAAACTGCACTGATGATTTTACCTGGCTTTCCTTCAAGTCCTATCTGATCTGTGTAGCTATAAACCTTAGCTCAGACAGATTGGAAGCTTTTCTCCTTAGTCTTACCTGCAGAGCTTCCTTTCCTCCATGGCAAATAGTCACTTTGACAATCTGATAATGGTTCAAAGTAAGCCTGGTCTCTACTGCTTTTATGTCAGAGGAACTCCCAACCAAACCACATATGCTGGAAGTGTCCTGTGGTGTCTGTGTAACCAATTAAAATGAGAAATGTATGTTTCTCTCAGACATGAGAAATCATGGTTGTAACCCTTTGGATTATGCCTAAGCCATGGGGAAGGGGGTGTGGAAAATAAGAATATTCAATTATTCAATAATGGGCTACTCAGAAATGGGGCATTAAATAAAATAAGACTACCAGTACTTCCAGATATATGAATTTTAGGTTTGAAAAACCACTGGCACATGTTATAGCTGTTTTAAAAATAGCAATAGCCAACCCAGGTTTTCTCAGTCTAAAATAATGCTGTGTTCTCCTCTGTTGTTAATGACAACAAAGAAAAGCAAGTAAGTAAAGAGTTCATTACAAAAGCATTTGTGAAACATTAATACATTTAATAAACTTCATGATTAAGAAAAACAGCCTCACTGTAAAACAGAATGTGGGAAGTAATGCAGCTGAAGGACTGAAACACTTACTTTAAAACAGTTACAAATTATAACCCAATATGCATCTGTACAAAGTCATATTTAATCACACTAACAATTAATCATAGAACTCTTTTTAATTTAAGTGTTAATGGTTGAGATCCTTTATGAAAGACTACTAAAAACTTTTAAAAATCAGAATCATTATCATATGAAACTTTCAAAAGAAAGAAATTTGCTTTCATCTTAATGACATTGACATGATTGAAATTAATATCTAAGCATTTCTTGACAGTTATGTGACAGCATACATCATTATTCTTCTTACAATAATTTTCTTTTATCAGTACAAGAATATATTTAAGCAGAATTTTAATGATAATATACTCCATGTAAAATATATTAAATATAAAAATATCTAATAAGCATAGGCTATGTACACCTATTTGCAGGTCCTTTCTGCCAGATAGAATACAGCTCTCCTAAACATAAGAGAGAAAAATTGAATTAGCAAAAATTGAATAAAACATACAATTCCTATACTATAGTTCATAAATTTATCTCATTTACTTTACTCTGGTTTTAACACAGCTCTCACACAGCTTTCCATTTGACTGCTCGATTCATTGTGGCAACCATTACAATTCATCACCACATATTTTTAGTTCTCTCCTTCAGAGGTAGGATTACCCCTCTTCGCTGTCCTAAAGTTAAGTTAAATAGAACCTGTGACTTGCTGAAACAGTGAAAAGTAAGTAGAAAGTAAAGATATTTCTAACCTTTTACTAATGAGGAGACTGAGCTCTAGGCTAAGTAATTAGGTCAAGGTTACAGGGCTGGTAAAGCCAAGACTGTAAGCTCAAACGGTCTGGCACTAAATCCCTGTGCTTAAAAACCAAATGTTACCATATAACTTGTGAGAAATAAGGAACAAAGATGAAAGGAAGTGGCCTGCCTTGAGAGTTAAAATCCTTGGATAGGATTTATCCAGGCTGTTCTCCCAAAATTATCAGCAGCTGCCATTGGAGAACTTGTTAAAAATGCAGGTTACTGGGCCTCACACCACACCCACTGAGTCAGGAACTCTGGGAGCAGGGCAGCCATTTCCTATTTGGATGAGTAAATGATGAATACATTCCTCATCATCAAACTGAAAGTTCCGCCAGTCCAGTGGAGAGGCTGGCTGAATAGATTTGAATGAATCAAAATGCAAATGATACCTCAAGTCTCTCAGTGGAACCCTGGGTGACGTAAGAACCATATGAGAACTTCTGAAATATGACACGGTCAGAAAAGGGTCCCCTAACCATAGGACTGTTTCCACCTGAGGAATTCTATGAAGAAATCCTTGACAGACACTCTTTGAATTCAGTAATGGTGAACCTTTTAGAAAGGAGATCCCAAACTGCAACCCAAAGCCCACTTATTTATCAAGAGTCCCGACAATGCACTTTAGCCTGAACACTGAAGTTTTACTCCAGAAAACACAACTCATACATTAACATCATTTGTCTGAAAAGAAAAATAATGCTGTAGGTTCACCACCACTGATATAGATTATGGAGGATACATAGTTGGCTGGCTTCAGTAATCAGATGTAGAAAACCATTTTATATGAGAAATGGAGATAAATTTATTGGTTTTCATTTGAAATGCAGGGACAGGTAAGAAAAATAAGAAAGAAAGTTACATGGTGAGAAGCCAGGAAAATGAAGAGGGGTTGAGATTATACAAAGTCAATGGTCAATGAAATGCCACGTTGATAGAAGAGTTCATAAATATTTTGAGAATGTCATTTAAAAATGTTTGTTTCTTTTGATGTAACTCCACAATTTGTCTTTTTAGAAGGTTGGGGAGGAAAAAGCAAAGAGAGGAAGAAAGAAAGGAAAGGAAAGAAAGGAAGGAAGCAAAGGGAGAAAGGAAGGAGGGAGGGAGGAAGGAAAGGAAGGAAGGGAGGAAGGAAGGAAGAAGGGAGGGAGGGAGGGAGGAAGGAAGGAAGGAAGGAAGGAAGGAAGGAAGGAAGGAAGGAAGGAAGGAAGGAAGGAAGGAAAAAAGGAAGGAAGGAAGGGGAAATAGAGGAGGTGGAGGAATTTCACATCTTATGCAGTGATTCAATGATTATGTCACAGACATAGCCTGGAAATACATAGGAACTCAAAGGCCAAGGTAAGACTATAAACCTGCCAGAAATTAGCAGACATTTTGGAAAAGCTTTGAATTTCCATACATCCCATGGCTCTACATGTTCAGACCCATCTTTGATAGATTTTGAAAGACAAGACAGATGTGACTGATAACTGTTACAGAAGCCTGAGCATAGTAAAGGGCAGCATGTCCCAGGAGCAGATTACCATATTTTGTGTGGTTTTATGGTGTTTTAACTGCTGTCTAAGAATTTTGTGGCTCAGAACATAGCATGTCATTTTGCTAGTCAAAGAATTGCAGAAGGGCTGGGTGGATGGCTTCTCTCTGATTCACATGGTGACAGTAGGGCTGGTTGTTCCTTATGATCCGTTTTAAGACAGCTTCTTCCCTCACTCACAAGTGTGGCTTCATGGTGCTCCTTGCCACTGTCTCCTTGATGTTTCTTTCTTCTAGCGTCTTCACGGGGCTGGAGCATCTCACAGGGTAAATGAACCTCAAAAACACGGATTCAAGGCTACACAAAGGACACTTAAGAGCCAGCAAATAGTAGCTTCCAGTCTCTTAAGTCCTGAGCCTTGCACAACCAGCAGAGCAACACCACTATAACACACTGTGCAGTCAATGGAGCCATCCCAAGAAGCACCCAGCCTGACAAAGGGCCATGGGAGGCACGTCTGAGCATGTGTGGCTTTCTTTGTCTGTCATATATAATTTGCATGATGTTGCAGGTTTTTAGCCTCTCGTAAGTGCACAGATACCAACATTTAGCAACTTATGGGAAAACTATGAAATGTAGTTTGGGAGATACCAGACTAGCTCATGTATGGTATTTATAATTATGAAACCATCTTAAGCGTTTGCTTTTCAGAAATTAGATTTGGAGTGTGATAATTAATATCAAACTTTTAATAGGAGTAGTGATACAGAATGATTAATCTTTGATTTGGATGAATAATGCATTCTTCTTCCTGAATTGTGGGCTCCATCAATCCATTGGAGGGGTTGACTCCATATTTTTTACTGAAACAAAATGCAAAACGACATGTTGAGTTTATCAAGAAGTTTAGTTAAGGAGAAGCCAATCTAGGCAGCAGATCTTACACGAACCTGAAAGTGTGCGACTCTCAAGGCAAATTTGGAAGCTCTTGGAAAGTTTCCTCTTACTCAAAACTTTCTGACCACAATTTGATAAAGGCCTTTGTTTTCTTCCTCATTTTTATATACATTCTTTTCCTATTTCTATGGGAAAATTGGTTTTTTTAAGAAAAAGAAAATAAAGTTACTCTTTTTAAGTGCCCAATAAAATGATTCCATCAGAATCTGATCCTTTCTTTTCATTGCAGTTTCTTGCCTTCATCTTCTCTATGAGAGGCACTGTTTCTAACATGGCAGAGGGGCAGAGTCTGACCACAGAGCTTATAGGACTATTGCAAAATAAGCTGAATGTCATACAAAATAAAACTGAAAGTCAAAGTCACATGTATATCTTGGGTACATCCTTTAATCATTTAAATGTAGACATCTAAGGTTTTCTCAAAGTATATCTTTGTATCTGTCATCGGCAGAGCTTGATCGCATGAGTTCCATCCAGCAGGGCATGTCTTCCACTCCTGTGTTTGCATTGATTGCAAATAAATCGCACAGTGATGCCCCCTCCCCCTCCCCCGCGCCTGTGGAAGACAGCGCTAATCATCATGTCTTCCTGCTGCAGTCCCTCTTAAGTTTTGATAATCTTCTGTAGCACAGGGCTCCCTATAACCACTAAGAATCAAATCAAATTGAGACCTCACAGGAATTATTTTCTGTTAGGGTAGTGTAAAGATATCCAAAGTATCTATCACAAAGGCTTACACATAATAAATGCCTACATGTATATTTTCATATGAATTACAAATATGGCCCTTCTTTCCAACACATAGTAATTAAAAACAGCTTATCCTAGGGGCCGGAGATTTAGCTCAGTGCTTTCAGCGCCGGCCTCACAAGCGCAAAGTCCTGAGTTCAATCCCTGGTAACCACATACAATGCTGGGCATGGAGATTCATGCCCACCAGCAATCAATACCACATACCACAGTGCCAGGCATGGTGGCTCACACCTGTAATCCCAGCACTTGGGAGGCAGAGACAGGAGGACTGCCAAGTTCAAGGCTTGCCTGGGCTCCACAGTGAGCTCAGGGCCAGCCTGAACTACAAAGTGAGACCCTGTCTCAAAACAAACAAAAACCCCAGCTTATCCTAAAGCCACTCAGACAACTGATTAAATATTTATTGTAGCTGAATATGGTGATGTGTAGCTGTAATCCCAGCACTCCAGGAGGCTGAGGCAGGAGGAGTACAATTTCAAACCTAGCCTAGGAAGCAGTGACTCAGCAAGATCCTGTCTCGAAATGCAAAATCAAAAGTGTTGGAGGTGTAGCTCAGTGCAAAGGCCCTGGGTTCATACCCTACTAGTGGGAAAAGAGTTCTTATCCCAGATTCAGTAGATTTCTTTATTTCAAATTTTTTAAGTTGGAGTTCTTAGAGTTTTAAAACTATTTCTATAACATATATTCTGATGATCCTGATAACAGACTGTACAGCAAACACAGTTACCTAAAGTACTTTGAAGATTTCATTCCATTAAACACCAGGCAGTTTCTTAAATATTCGACAAAAGAAACTGATGATTTCTCAGTCTCAGTGCATCATTTAGTTACCAGGTATTTGAATCCTGTCAACTCGCTGAGAAATCCTGGAGTGTGATTCTTTTTTTTTTTTTGAGACAGGGTCTTGCTTTGTAGTTCAGGCTGGCCCTGAGCTCACTATGGAGCCCAGGCAAGCCGCCGCAAACTCAGCAATCCTCTTGTCTCTGCCTCCCGAGTGCTGGGATGACAGGCGTGAGCCACCACGCCCGGCATTGTGGTATGCAGTGTTGATTGTTGGTGGGCGTGAGTCTCCACGCCCAGCATTATATGTGGTTGCCGGGATCGAACTCAGGACCTTGCGCTTGCGCGGCAGGCGCCGGAACAACTGAGCTAACCCTCCGGCCCTGGAGTGTGATTCTTTACAGAGCCACCTGATACTTCTGTCAGGTCATTCCAGGAAAACTGGCTTTTCATCTCTTGGGATTTGTCACCCTTCTCGTCTGGAGAATGACTGCTGTGGCAACGCATCTTTCTTTCTTCAAAACTCAGCAACATAAATTATTTAAAATTTTACTTCAGATCAGCTTAGCTTCCTGTGATGTCAGTTTAGTCCGCAAGTGTTACTAAATGCCACTCTGCTGTCAGAGGTGTACACATATCAGAGATATTCACGCAGCCTTTTATGTGTGAGGCAGCCAGTCTGGGTCCTGAGAGGGTCTCCTTCCTCTGCTCTGTTAAGGATTCGTTACATTTGGGCTCCTCTCGGGTGGTTTCTGCAGCAGTTCGTTTCTCATTGTCTGAGCAGATGCCTGCCCAGGTCCGTAATAAATTAGCACTCAAAACAGTTGGCGTAAGAGCTCTGCCCTCAGCTGCTCTGGGTGCTTCCTGGACACGAGACGAGTCTTTGGCTCCAGTGTTGTGGCAGAGGGCAAGGCTCGATACAGCGGTTCTATTTCAAAGCTCTACTCGTTTTTTTCTTCCAATATAATTAATTGTCTTTTCTGCTGTGCAAACTCCACACAAAAACACAACTTCTTTCCTGTCTTTCACGGCTCTGATAATTGCTTTGTCTTGCTTTTGGGGGGGATGAAGAGCAAGTGCAATCTAAAAGTTAATTGAAATTGTAGTGTTCTACAAATAGTGATTTCTTTTAGACACTATAAAGAATTCTGAACTCAGAGCTCACCAACAAAACTGAGTCACTAGTTTTAACTTTAAAATACTTTCTAAATTATCATCACTACAAAAGATAAATCTATCTGGGATAGAAACTTTCTTGTGAAAGCTTAATGTTTGTCAAGCGTTCTGTGGCTCAACTGCTTACTTTTGTATGTAAGCTTTATATGAATTTTATTTAGCTGTCAGAAATATTAACTAGTGTGTATGTTATGGCTGAACTCTCACAGCCTACCAGTGTTTCTCATAGATGAAAGCGGTATACGTGTATGTATGTATATGTGTAGAGAGGATTACATTTTGTAAATGAGTCTTTCTTCAAAATTATTATATACATTCATTTAAAATTCTTTTACTTTATCAAAAATATCATTATCCAGAATTTATAGTGTGCCCAGACCCTTGCTATGAAATATAAAGTTTTTAGGATTCAAATAGCTTATAGAATTAATGTAGCCTGGAATTATGAGGGAGCTTTTACCTTAACCAAGAAGCTTCACAAATAATACTAAAAACATATGATTGTTTACTTGGTTTTCTTCTCAACTATAGAAATTTGCTTGAATTTTAGGCTTTACCTAAGGTAAGCTATTCCATGTTTTATTTATACACAAAATAATAATAATTTTCTTTTGAAGATTGACTGTTAAAAATAAAAGTAACAGGAATTATTTAGATATAGTTACTTCAGTTTTGTCAGAGGGTTTTAGGGTAGCAAGTTTATATAGCTATATTAGTTAAAACATAAAATACTGTGACTAGATGGTTTAAACACTAGAAATTTATTTTTTGACAGTTCTGAAAGCTAAAAATCCAAGATTGAGGTGTCAACAGGCTTGGCTTCTTCTGAGGCCTCTTTCCTTGGCTGATAGATGGCTACCTTCTTGCCATATCCTTACACGGTTACCCTTTGTCTGCGTGGCTGTGTCCTAATCTCCTTTTCTTGTAAGCACACCAGTTGTATTGGATTAGGGCCCACCCATATGACCTCATTCTACCTCAGCTCTGCCATTAAAGACCCTATCTCCAAATATAGTCACATTCTGAGGGGTAGGAATTCAGTAAGTGAATTTAGCAAGTTGGGGGACACAATTCAGCTCATAACAGTAGCACTACAGAAAACATTCCAGACTCCAGACATTTAGTAAACTTGCCAGATTAAACATTATGGAGGGAGAAGTGGTGTGACAGGCCCGAAAAAGCAAAGGTATCTTGGAATATGGCTTAGTGCTCTTCAGATTTGTTTCTACCCTTCTTAATTTGGATGGACTAGAAGAAGGGTTGTGAGATAAAATACAGAAGGCCTAAGTCAAAATTTAAATTTCAGATAAATGGTAACCAGGTTTTTTTCTTTCCTTTCTTTTTTTTGTTTTTAGTATAAAGGTGTCCCAAATGGTGCTGATCTGAAATTCATGTTTCACTAAGTATGCTATATTTTTATCTGCCTAATCTGGTAATCCATACTGGTAGGTTTATGCTTACATCTAATGTATGTTATGATTTCATTGAAGAAAAAACACCAATTCAGGCCATAAATAACACAAACAAAGAGGCATATAGGAGATAGAGATTTCTTAAAGGTTATTTTATCATTTTATTCCATGATATGTCATTTATACTGAGCACCAGATAAATATCAGATGTGTTCCTAAGGTCGTTATACATCAGTGCCCAAAGTGGGAGCCCCTGTATGGACAAAAATGGTGGAATGAACCCAAATAGTGAACAAGGGAGTTAGGAAAAGTCCAAATATAACAGTGGAAAGGACATGTTTGTTTAACACATTCAGAGTGAGGATAGAGGGAAGGTCTGTATGCTGCTTACAGTCTAGTAGGGAAGCAGGCATCAACCAAGCTAACTACTCCAGTTGTGATAACTGGTATGAAAAATGTAGCCTGTTGACTCAAAAGATAATGATAGGAGGAGGTAGTTTCTCCAGGTAGTCAGGGAAGACCTAATTAAAGATATGACATTCAGCCTAATTTCAAAAGGCCATCCCAACTGGGTCATGGAGGTGGAAGGGGCACTGAGAAAGAAAAGAGCTTGGTATAGAAGGGCCAAAGGGAGATGAATGGGGCTGAGGTAGGCTGAAGATAGCACAAGTGGCACCAAATTCAGTTTGAGAGGGTGCCAACAGCCAGATGGTACAGGATCTTCTGGATTCCCATTGCGGGTCTGAATTTAAGCTCATTAACCTAAATCTATGACAAGGGTGTAGACAGCATTGAAAAAAATATATACCAAAAGTGCAAGGGGAAGCCAGTGATGAGTTGGGGATGGTATCATTGGATTTTGACTTTCAAAAAATTACTCTGAATCCCTGGAGATCACAGATGGGGAAGTATAAATGTAGAGAAGACACAAGACAGGCAGTGGCAGATAGTAGATGACAGAAGCTAGGTCAGAACAGTGGAAGTGGAAAAAGTCAGAATGTCACTGTAGAGATGACATGTTTTTCTGGTGAATTTTATGGATGTGAAGAAAAGAGGGAAGGAAAAATCAAAGCTAATCCTTAGGTTACTGGTTTAAGCAGTTGATTGTGCCACTTATGGATCTGAGGACACTGGGGAAGAAAAGGATTATTAGTACATTAGTCTCCCTGCTGCTCAACAAATCACCACCACAATCTTAGTAAACTAAAACAAGATAAATGTATTATTTTACAATTCTGAGGCCAAAAATCCAAAGAGACCTTCCAAAGTTGATGGCAAGGTGTGAGAAAAGCTTTCCTCTTCCCTAAGTCCTGAGGGACAATTTGCATTTGCCTTCTCAGCATCTAGAGCTTACCCGCACTGTGGGCTCAGGCTGAACTCCACCTTCAAAGAGCAATGGTTGGCCAAGTCCTCCTCACAGCATCTTATCTGACTTTATCTCCTACATTCTTCATACTTAGATCTCTGTGACTACATTAAGTCCACCTGGCAATCCAAATGAATCTCTCCATGCTAAAGTGCATTATTAGCAATGTTAATTCCATCTGCAGCCTTAGTTTTCCCTTGTTAATAAAACATATTCCCAAGTTGCAAGGATTATGATCTGAACATCTTGCCAGGTCGGGTGGAAGAACATTATTCCTTTCTCCCTGTATGCCTAGAGAAGTTAAGTGTGAGGTACCCATGTCTCAGCCATGTAGGAATGTGTAATATAGGTCATTCCGTATGTGAGTCTGAAGCTCAGAGAAAGGGAAGATCAACATGGAAATGGCACATAAAGATACTGGTGTATAAGACCTCACTGAAGAAGAGGCAGAGCCTAGCAAGCTTCTGCAGTCTCAGAAGAGAGACTTCAAAAAGGGAGAGTGAATAATCTTCTGGATTAAAGGGGGCAGTTAGCCTGGGTGCACTGCAGCCTTTACAGATTTGTCAACAAAAGTGTGTAATCTGTGTCCACAGAGTGTGGGAGACCTGCTGTGTGACCAGAGGTGATCAGGTCCTATGTGACTGGGTGACCTCAGCAGCATTTGTACATGTGCATAATAAAGTAATAAAGTTTGTTAAAAATAATGAAGCAGTTACATTTGATCACTTCTTGTTGTCTTTTCAACAAGAAGCCAGGTACTGTGCAAGATCACTGTTTGTGTATTCACATCTAATCACAATTGTGTAGACTAAATTGATACATGAAAGGGGTACAGATGTTAGTGGGTGCTCATCACTGCACTGTGTGTGTAAAGCAAATACCAAAGGTAAGGAGCCATGAAAACACCTCCACCTTCCTGAGTGCATCCCTAAGAAGTAGTATTTTTTTTTTTTTTGGAACTGGGGGTCAAACTCTGGCCCTTGTGCTTCCAAGGTAGGCGCAGTACCACTTGAGCTAAATCCCTGACCCAAAAAGTAGTATTTTTGAAATGCATGTCTGATGGAGAACTTGAATCCAAAATATACAAGGCACTCCTATACCCCGGTAACAAAAGAAACTAATTTTAAACAAGCAGAAAGTCTTAATTTGTAATAATTGTCTGCTTCACTGAATCAAATAGTTTCAATTTAGTGGAGTTAATAGCTTTTTTAAAAAAGTAATAAAGTGGGGAAAGTTGATTTTAAAAAAAGAAGGTAGCGTGCTTATATATTGAAAGCAAGATTATGTACCACCTGGTGGCAGAGATTTTGAATTGCAGCTAGAATTTATTGGGGTATTTTTGGGTTTTTTTTTGGGGGGGGGGGTTAGGGTAAAGATGTTTTGCATTGAATCTGCAAAAAATGACTTGTAGACAATAAGATAGTAGCCAAGTTAGAATTAGAGTTTATCATAATAAAATATAACCAAAAGATCAAAATTTATTTTTGTACTGAAAATATGATTGAAGATCTCAGTGAAGATCACTATTACTATGCCAAATATATTGTGTGTATATATATATGTGTGTGTATGTACATATGGTATAATTTTAATTGGATACTAATATAATAAATAGAAGTGGGTTGTTTAAGTACAGGTATTTAACATGTATGTTTGCATTTAACCTTCCCAAGAACTTTGTGACATTCTGTAGAATGTCATGTTATTCATTCAATAACATGCATATTGTCGTGTTAATATTTTTCCAGTAGAAAAAGCACCGCTTTTCTATTTTTTGTAGTGCTGCACATTGAACACAGGACCACCACTGTGAGGCCCCAAGCCACGTCCCTTTTTACAACTTGACATTGCTAAATCTCTTAAGTTCTCATGGAGCCTTGAACAGTGATCTGTCTGCCTCGGCCTCCTAGATTGTTAGAATTATAGAAGTGTGCCTTTGCTCCTGACTGAAACAGACCACTGCACTTTGAATACCCAAGCCTTAGAGGACATATCCCTGAGTACGTCTGTGACTCTTTTCCGGAGTGAAAGGGGAAGCGGGGCTGGGGTTTAGCTCAGTGGCACCACACCTGCCTCACAAGTGCCAGGTCCCGAGTTCCATCCCCAGTACGAAAGAAAAATCTGCATACAAAGCGAAGAGGAGAAAACCAAAAAAGTAGAAATGGAGAAAAAAGTCAGAATCATGTGGTCGTTCTTAAAGATGCTGCTCAAAAGCAGCATCCATCATTTTCCTCCATTGGTCATTTGAAAATTTTCTTCCCATTTCCCAATACGTATTATACATCTTAGTCATTATTGCCACTTTTGGTTTCTCAAACCAGAGAAACAACACAGTATTTAAACATGTGTGTCTGGTTTACTTCACTTAAGAATATGATCGT
>PVIC010008192.1:29463-48972 GCA_004025085.1 Thryonomys swinderianus
GATATACTAATAAGTGAAATCAATAGATCACAGATAGACAATTTCCGGATCTTCTCTTTGGCATGAACACCTGTAGATGCAAATGAGCTCTAGAAAGTAGGACAGCTTTTATAGAGTGGAATATTTCTATAGGAAACTTGGTGTGGGAATATGATGAGGGGAAGGAATAAATATGATACAGAAAGAAAATAAAAGAGCAAGTATAAAGGGGGGAGGAGGGGGGAGTGGGTAGGGATATGGGTAAAAATGAGAATTAACTTGTGGCATATACTGGTACAAATTTCCCAATGTTATATGTGATTTTGAGATGTATATAAATTGTACCAATAAAGAATTCAATTAAAAAAAAAGAATATGATCGTAAGGTCCATCCATTGAGCAATAAATGCCTGAAGCTCATCCTTCGCGGCAGCAGAGTATATTCCATTATACAAAAAAAAAAAATCTTCTTTATCCACTCGTCAGTTGATGGGCATTTGGGCTGTTTCCAAGAGTTAGCTATTAAGCAAGGTATATTTTCAAACCAGGAGAATTTCAGAAAATATCCTCAGGTTTGGTTATTGAAGCTCTTTTCTTTTTTTCTGAATCAGGTGCTATCATACCATGCGACGTGTTCAAAAGCTGAAGTTGACAAGTTTAAGGTAAGGATGAAACCGCTATCCTGTTAGTGCATGAAGTTAAAGTTGGCCTGGCTGTCTGGTCTGTTCTTACTCTGTAGTCCCTCCATGTGCGAGGAGGGGGAATAAAGTGGGCCGGAATGTGTTTGAGTTCTACACTTCAGAGGGGAGGCGAGAGCCCTTTCTCAACCATTTCAGTGATTCAGTGTTTCTTCACAGTCATGGGGTAAGCAGTTCATCAGGGAGAAATGGAGATACTGAGATTGTAATAGCTAACACTGACCAACTGTTTCCCGTGTGCCAGGGATGATAGAAGGAACCTTACCTGCACTCATTAACTTAATCTTACAACTCTGTACAAGCTATTTTTACAGGTAAGTAAACTGAAGCAAGCTGATGCTGTGTAGCCAGGCCAAGGTGGAGCTCTGAGGGGAAGAGCAGTCTGGCCCAGAGCTGTTCAAACCACCGTGCTGCTGTGTAGCTCGGGGTGACCCAGCTCCAACGTCTGCTGAGGCTGTGAATGAGTCTTAGATATTCTTTTTCATCTTAGTCACTGCTGTGTCTTTGCATGCAATTCAGAATTCACACTTATCACCCTGCACTCTGATGAGGTAGGTTTTAGCAGTAGACAAAATATAATACAAGGAAATTTATTTTCCTCTCTTTCAAAATATTGGGTCTGCATATGGTCATGTTTCATATTGTAGTGTTAATATACAGGATCACTTGCCAGTGTTAATGTACAGTATCATTTGATGCTATTCCTCCAAGCATCTCCTTTGCACATAAACACATTCCTAGAAAAAATAGCAGAAAGTTTGAGCTTGTTAATTGAATAATTGGAATCGAGCCCTGTGAACAACGAAAGGGAACAAACGAGAAGCCACGCACTGAGAGGAGAGGTAGAAGAATTCCTCAGACGGGCGAGCAGCAGCACTTCTGCAGCAGCGTGTGGTGACCTGCTTGCGCCGCTCTGTCCAGGGCTGTGGTTGGGCAGATGCTTAGGTAGGACTGTGGCGGGAGCTCAGGTCAGGAGAGGTGATGCGGCTGGCCCCCGACCTCAAGGAGCCCAGGCCACAGCAGCCAGGGCCTGTGTATTGTAAAGCCAAACATTCTGCATACTCTTTCCATCTGTTTTCTGTTGCTACAACAAACTGTCCAAAACCGAGTAATTTATAAAGAGTAGAGGTTTATTTAGCTTATGGTTCTGGAGGCCAAGAAATCCGAAGGTGTGTCACCGGCATCTGCTCAGCCTCTGCAGAGCGCTTTCCCACTGCATCCTGGTGTGGCAAGAAGGAGCACGCGTGCCAGAGGTGCTGCCCAATACCAAAGCCACTCTCCTAAGCGGTAATCCAGGAATGTTCTAGTCCATTCACGAAGGCACAGCCCTCAGCATGCAGGCTCCTCCTAGATGTCCCACTTTCCACACTCTTGTCCTAGGGACGAAACCCAAACATTAAAGCTAGGGAATCCATTCACGTAACAACTAGCATGGCAGTTCTGTCAGAACAGGGCTTTCTGTGTACTTTGTTCACTGCTCTAAACCTACTATCCTTTGTGGTTCTTGGAAACAGTAACACAATAAATACTTGTTGAATGGATGAATGAATGAATGAATGAATCCAAAGAACATCAGTATTCTAAACTCAAAATAATTAAATATGTCAATACATAGTTATTCTATTGTTTTATATAACCTTTATTTCATATACTATACACTTTGTCAATATTTCCATCAGTATATGTATATTCAAATATCATAATATCCTATAAACATGCACAATTTTTTATATTAGATAAAGTTAAAGTTTAGTTAACTAGAAATCATGTTTATGGAAATATCTAGTTTTTTCTAAAATATTAATGTAATGTCCTATTATTGTATTTGCTAATATATAATTGCTATTTTTACTAACCAGGGTGGGGGGAATAGGCAAGAAGAAAAGTAGCAATGAACTAAATATGACTGTAAGGACCCAACCAGTTCTATAGCAGGCCAAGAACCATAGCTGGTTACTTTCTAGAGGTTGTTGATCTATATCCAGACTTAATTCTTTGCTTAGAGTAAGGAAAACATGACTGTCTTAGCATGCGCCATACATTTCTTTTGTTAGCTTACAAGCATTCTAAAAAATAAGTATTTACATTTAAGGACAAAGGGTTATTTTATCTTAAGATTATCAAGATTAACTCGATTATTAATTTGCTGCCAGAGTTTTAGCCTGAAAGATATTTAGTAGTATCCTATGACAGTGTGATTGAGACATAATAGATAATTTTAATCAAATGACTTTTTCTTTATATAGATGGTAAATAAAACATTATCATAATTGGTAGCTGATGTCTATTGTAACTGCAGCAATAACATTAAAATGTGGTGGGCTTAAAATAATCTTGCATATAGGCAGTGAAAAGCATTTACAAAAATCCTGGGCTGGAGAATATGCAGTGACAGTTTTCTAACACTCTAAGTAAGTAAATAACAGTAAAGAAATGTGTTGTTTTAATGAATATATACAGGTGCCTGCAAATGTAGAATCACAGTTATCCAAGAAATTCTGCAAGTTGAACTATTAGAATGCAGAGATTAAACCCATGTTTGAGGAGATGCTGATTTTGTCGTTTAGTGCTAGAAAAACAACGCTGGAGGTCAAAGGTGAACACGCCTTTCTGAAAGCTCAGCTGAAGTCGAGTTACACCACATCTGGGGTCCAGAAACGGCTGAGAAAACAGTTAGATGTGTTCACTTACAGGGGAGATCGAGGGTCGGGAGTTCTTCATGTAATGGGAAGTGGAGATCACAGACCTCACCAGCCAGATGACCTCAAGCTCAGTGTGAGATTTGTCTCACTCGTGGGATTCATATTCTCGGCTGAGAACATGAACAAACGTGAAAGACCTGGACCTTTGATGGTGTCAGTGTATTATGCGCTCTCAGTAGTGTGAGGCTCAGAGCCTCAGCAGCATGAGCAGAGCCCACGGAAGAAGCGATCCCTGCAGAGCAGGGCAGGGCCCTCCTCCTCAGTAAAGCCAGTGAGGCTGGAGGGGTCGCTGCAGCTTGAGCGGTCACATATCAAGGGCGGGTAATACTGACCCTGCAGACTCCCACATATAAGGGGGTGAGATGCAGATCCTGTAGTGCTGAAGAGTTCTGTGCACTGTGAGTTATTCTTAATTTGCTACCATCTGTATTTGTAGAGTGTGTGACCTAGAGGAGGGCAGGTTTCATATAAAGTCAATTTTTAGTAAATCTTTGATACATGTTAGGCTTAGCCTCATATATATACATGAGGCTAAGCCTAACATGATTATCAAATATATATATACATTTATTTATAGATAGATAGATAGATAGATAGATATCTGGCCTATATATTTCACATCCCTTAGGGGTGATGTGGGAGGGGTTGTTCCTGGTCTGTTTTATTCTGATAATCCCGTTCCCCCTGCTGGTGAGAAATCTCCTGGAGGGACTGAGTGCTGGGCAGCGAGAGGCTTAAGAACATGCAGCCCTTTCTAGAAGCGCCCAGGGCTGTCCAGCATAACAAGTGGAACCTGTTCATCCGACAGCTCCAGGACGGAGGCTTATTTCCCCTGCTTCTGACACAGCATTCACCCGACAGCAACAGTCCTACTTGCAGGCCCACCTCCACACACAAGGACCACAGAACTTCCTGGAACTAATGAATTATTAACTATATTTTTAAAAGTCTAATTCAGGATATAGTGTTAAGAATTTATTCCTTATGGGTTGATTGACCTGTGCATTTAATGAGGACACCAGGACCTGCATTAGTATTTACGTATGATCTTCCATGAGCTTGGAAACAAGAAAATTGTATCCCAAAGATTGTGCAGATTTTAGTGCCCGTTTATCTCTCTTGGTCTCTGCGCTAACAGGAGTAATGTGTAAAGACCATATTGACGATTAGATCTCTCTGAAGATGACTGGTTTGAAAGGCTTTTAATAACCTGAAGACGCCAGCTGTGGTAACATAAGAAAATGAGTTTACAGCACCAATTATATGCTCTTGTGATTTTATGTATTTTCCTCGGATTCCAGGGCGGTGGACAGACCAAACCATTATCACTATATACTGCCTGTTTGCCAATTAAAATCAGCTCGTGGACATTCTCGTGTTATATCACCTCCTTCTATCATCCTTTCTTTCAATTCAGAACTGCACAGGTTATAGCCACAGTCAGAGATGAACTGTTTACAGCCCTGTAACTGCCCCAGTAATTAAACTCCAATAACTCAAGTTGGCTGTTCGGGTTTAGACCACCTCTTCCATATTTCAAGTTGTTAATGTTAACGCCTACGTTACAAGTCAATACCCTGGTAAGGTAAATAAAGTAACGAGGATGGATACTCCTTGGGACATTTACACGCCCAAAGAACAGGCTTCATGGGAAGTGGAGTCCTCCTACTTCTCTGCAGTTTGAAAATAGGATATATTATTTGCTAGGCCTTATTATTATTATTATTATTATTATTATTATTATTACTATTATTACTAATAATTTAGATTGGAGAAGTCGCTTTGATCATGAAGTAGTCTTACGGATATAATAAGCTTCCGGCTTGGGACCTCTTAGGCTCCACCAGGTGTCCAGCCAAGGCTGCCTCACGGGCGGACCGGCGCCGCCGGCGCTGGTGATGCCGTTCAGCACCTGGGCCTCCAGAGGGCGCTTCACTCTCTAGTTAGTCCCAAAGGGCCCCGCGCGCTCGCCTCCCCGGGCGGCTCTCCCCAGCGCCCAAAAAGCCCAGTCCTTGCAGCGGCCTCGCAGCAGACAGCAGCGACACCCCAGCATTTACCCCACCGAGGCGACCCGGGTGCGCCGAGCGGGCGGGTGGCGCAGGCACCCAGGAGGCCCGGGACGGGAGGGGGCGCCTCGGTCAGCCCCCGTCCCCGCGGTAGCTGCGCCGGCAGAGCCGGGACCTCGAGCTTTCCTTGGTTCCTCCGCAGACCCAGCTGTCAGTTCTCGATCACAGAAACGCCACCTCTGGAAGTCTCGGGACGGCTTTGCGCGCACCCCGGTTTATGTCCACTGCGAGGTAAAAGATGAGCTCGCAGCCACTCGAGGGGACGTGGGCTCCACCCTCCACCTGCCCTGTTCCGTCTCCTCCCTGCTCCCGCCTCTGGAATTTAGGAAGTTGTTTTGACTTTAAGTAGTATTTATGCCAAGTTTAATATCCCAGTTTCTTTTGCCGTCAGGGAAGTTATTGAACGTTCCACAGGAAATTGAGTGCGGAGGAAAGAGCCGCGTCAGCAAGCGAAAGGTCTAAACTCCCGCGCAGGGCCTGCGGGCGGGGCGCGCCCATAAATACCTCGAGCTTTGCGCCCCAAAGGCCGCCTCTTTTATGAATTGTATCTTAATCAACTGCCGCATCAGAAGAAGAATGGTTGCACCTTGTCGCTCTTGGGAACTGAAGGTCCTGGGGAGGGAGGGCCGGGGAGGGTCGCGGGGAGCAGGCCTGCGCGCCAGGCTGCCCTTTGCTCCTGCTGAGCTAAGCGCAGCCAAGACAGAGGACCCTTCAAGGGCCTGCCTGACCCGAATGCATCCTGGGGTGACCCTGACCTTCTCGGATCAGCTGCGACGGCCACTGTCTGTCACTTCTTCCCGTTTGAGAGCAAAGCAGAGACGCTGTCCGGAGGTCACACGCATGCCTGCTTTCGCGGGGAGCAGATGCGCCCCCGGTCCTGAGTTTGCGCAGCCCTGCCCACTCCTGACGGAAGGCCCAGGGCTCGGGGGTCCGCAGGTCCGTCTGTGCTTTCGGAGTGTCAGAAGTGTCAGGACGCGGCGCGCCGGCCAGCCCCCAGGGTTCAGGGGAGATGAGAGCGTGGCCCCGAGAGAGCCAGGACCCTGAATTCTGAAGAAACCCGGAGAGCCAAAGGCCTCAGAACCTTCCAGAACGCGAGGGTGTCGGCGCTGTATCACTGTGCTTTCTGCTTTAACTCTAGTTCAAGCCGTGTGCAGCAGAAGAGAAGGCCGGAAGTGAGATGCAGGCAGGTGGCGCCTCCCTCGGGCACAGCGACTGGGTCGAGCCATCCAGGTGGCTACTTTTCCGACCCTGGTTGTGCCCTACACGCAGGAGCCCCGACTGCCCCTGACTGCTGTGTGGACGCCCCTTCGGCGCCCCGTGCCCCCGGCTCGGCCGGTGCCCAGCGCAGCTCCACCCGCCCTCCCTGTCCTGCTTCTCTGTTCGCCACGCTCCCACCCGCCCCGGCCCGGCTGCCGCGTGAGCAGTCCCGTTCTGCTGACAGCTTCGCATCTCTGTGAGCCCAACGGCCGTTTCAGTTCTTTCGCTAGACAGTAAAAACACTCTGAAGCCAACCTCCGGATCACTTCTGCATCCTGTTTCCGATGGAACCATTTGCCCTCCTGCCCTAGCTCCACTTGTATGTGCCCATCCCTGGCTTCTCCTATCTCTGTCCCCAGTCTTCTCTGTCTCCTCCGTTAAATCCTGACAGTCAGAGGAGAGCTGGGTGCGGTGCTGCAGAGCTGGAACCCTAACCCTGGGAGGCTGAAGCAAGAGTGTTACAAGTTCCAGCTCAGTTTAGGCAAGTTAGCAAGTCCCTGCTCAGAATAAAAAATAAAGGGCCTGCGGTTGTAGCTCAGTGTGAAGGCACCAGGTTCAATGCTCAGTACCCCACCAAAAAAAGTCTTGATAATCCATCTGACATTGCTCAGTGCCCCCCAAGTCATTCTAACTGTCCTTCAAGTAAAAGTGACTTTCTCATTTGCCGTATTTATCATACTTACGAGCCTACATACACCTTTCTATTCAAATGGTTAAACTAAGATCAGTAGGGGGAAATCCTTATCTTACTCCCTTATTAAAAACCTTACATTATGTATAGCCATGCTCTGTGTATGAGTGGTGATCCAGTTCGTTCAAATGTCACTTTTATGACAGAAGAAATTAGGATACATTTGAATCGAGGTCCTACAGCAATAAGAATGTCTGAAAATTTGGCTTCAACTCTTGCTTTTTGTTGTTTAAAACCCTTGTATGTTTTGACTATTAGGTCCCTGGTTTCCCTCCACAGCCGACACTATATGAAAATAGAGAGATGGCCTTTGCTTTGGGTAGGACAAGTGGCAGCCCTCTTCTCTCTGGAGTAAGAGGACAGTGACATCACCTCTCTTTCCTGCTGTGGGCAGAAGCTTCTTGCCTTTAGCTTTTCAGTTGTTTCAGCGATTTCTTTACAAGTAGATGAGATTCTTCGCTTGTACATCCTGCTACCACCACCCTGATCACTAAACTTTTAAGAAGCCTATTATTTTCCCAGTCTTCAAAATGCCATTCTGATAGTTTACTTGTATTTTCATTTACTGTTTTTCATTATCCTAAAGCCTAACTTTTTTGAAATCATATACTGATTTGGTGATTCTTTATTTTTCTTCTTAATTGAAAGTGGATCCATCTGAAATCCTGAAGATATTCATAAATCATGATTCTATTAGTCCCAAGACCCTGCATAACATACAAAGTGCACAGAGAATGTCTGACCTCAGGGTTTTCTGCAGACTCGGGAGCTAAAGCTGTCCGTGGACACAGAAGGACAAGAGTGAGCAAATATGTGCAGAGAGAAAGTGGTTATCAACCTCTTATTTTAGTTAAATTTGAGGGGGGCTTTGAGTTTCCTCATCTGCAAAACAAAGCCATTTTCAGCTATAAAATGGTATAATTTTTATGAGTCTATAAAATTTATCTCTGGGAGGTAAAGGGATAATAAAACACAAAGCAACATAAATGTTGACAAAACACCTTGGGGTTTTTATGATTTTGAATACTCAAAGGTTTGAATTTAAACTCTGTTTAAGAATTTGGGTGTTTGGTAGAAGACTTGGCTCAGCTTAATTTAATTACATTTTTAAAGTAATTTCCAAAACCCCTCATGACTATATCATATGTGAGGGATTCTTTAGTTACTTTTCTCATTGGTGAGACAAAATACCCAACACCCACAAGTTAAGAGAGGATATATTTGGTTTCCATTTGTAGAGGTCTCGATTCATAATTAGCTCCAAGGCAGGGTGGCGCAGCACAGAGGCATCCCAGAGTAGAAACAATTAATGGTAGGCAGAAGGTAACAAAGCAACAAAGGATGACCACAGCATTTTTTAATCCCTTATGTCTTATGCAAGCTGCTTAAGGCAGGTAACACTCACACCCTTAGTCCAAGTGTCCCTGAGCCTAGTATTATACCATGAATCAATCCCCATGTCACACACTCGAGATCCAGTCACCTCTGAAAAAAACCACATATGACAGCATGAGGCTTTGGGGGGACATCTAGTCACAAGCCATGCAAGTGGTAATAAAATGCAATGATCATGAGGAAAATAAGAAATTACTTTAGGTAAGACAAGGTAATCTCATCAGTTTTGAAACTACATACTAATGCTACCTATAAATAAATGTTCAAATAACAAGTATTGTCTTAAATACTAAGAATTGCACTGTGAATAAAGAAATGTTTTAAGACCCTCAACCTCTTGGTGAAGGCAGTGTTGTCATAGCCTAATTGTATGTATGAACAACTAAGAAAAAAATCAGCAAGAAAGGAGTACCCATCTGCTTTAATTTTTCCTCTCCGATGTTCTGTTTTGATCTCCAAGACAGTTCTTCTATTTAAGTGGCTGAATAGGAAAATGGAAACATTGTCATGGATTTTTTTTATTTCTTTTGACCCTACTATTACATTTGCATCTTTAGTGGGATTGTGATAGTTTGGTGACCAAATAACCATGAATTATAATGATATCTAAAAAATCATTTTTGCCTGAACTTAACATGCCATATGTATTTAATGAGACTACTCATGCAACTCTTTGTGCAGTTAATATATAGTGCTATTTTATTAGAGACTTCCCTTTGGACTATAGTTGTACCAGCATGTAGCTTCTTGCCCTGAGGTTTCAGACTGCTTAGAAAACTAAAGCAATTGAACTCAGCAAACATTACAGAGATACTGCATCATTCTTAGCAGGAGGGTATATGATCCATTATTCTGACATCTCACCTGTCTTCCTTAGTCTGATTGGCTATCTAGCTCTATAGAAATCTCTCTACATCCAGAAAGCTCAAAGGAAAAAGAACAGTTCTGCTTTATTATCCTGAGCTCTCCAGTCATGCCAAGTTACCTTGTAAGAAAGATAACAAGGATATGAGATTGTGAGCATCAGTTTAATGATAAAGCACTTGTCAGGAGATAAAGTCTTATGTTTAAAGCCTAAGAACTTATGAACTAGAGAGTATTTAAGGGAAGATACCAGGTGAAGAATGTGAGGCTGGTAGAATGGGCTTATATTTGTGTAATATTTCCTATAGTAATACTTGATATTAGAAACATAATGAACTCTACTCTGCTTATCTGAAATTAGATGATTTCAACATATGGAAAATTCACAAAAATTTGAAGTTGCTATTCTGAATTGACCTAGTATGGCCTCAATTTGTGTGTGTGTGTGTGTGTGTGTGTATACACATGTACATGTCTGCTTATTTCATTTTAGCGGAATGGCCATGTGAGTCAAGGTTTCAACTCTGACTTGGGAAAGGATTGCCAGACAATTCATTGTCTTCAAAGAGATAAGGAAATGGAAAGTCTGCAGGAAAACAGTCTGAGCTGAAACACTTTGGCCACTGGGTGCCATCCTTGCTCCACATAAGAATTTCCTGAGCCACATATTTAGGAAAATGGTTAAAGCCCAAAAGACAGTAATTTAAAAGTAATTTCAAGATATAATAATGTTTGTGTGTGTGCATGACCTAGAATAAGCTAGTGACACAGGTGGCTTATTCATCTGTCCAAGCGTGAATGGAAGGCCCACGGAGGTTTGTCCTTTGATGGGGCCTCACAGACAAAGCGAGGGCGAGGCGCTCACGCTCACTGTGCCTGTGTGAGGCTGTCCACAGTGGCAGGGAAGGCAGCGTGCGGGGGCTGGAGATTGATGGAATGGTGCGGTAGAGATCCAAAGTCAGTGAGTCAGATGCTCCATTAATTATTTTTATTATTGTGTGTAATTGCCGTGTGCGTGCAGCACAGGACTTGAACTTGGCCATCTGTGTGGCTGTCCTCTAACCCTTCAAATGCATTCCTTTCATGGCCAGAGCTGGCGCAGCTATTAAGCACTCTCTTTCTGTGCTTCCCAGAATGCTGCACATTGGTGAATGGTAACCCTGGGGGCTCTTGGCTTCCTTGGAAGTAATTCACAGAGTTGACAAAGACACCACCTTAACGAAGCATCAGAACATGCAGAATCAATACCATAGTACCTACATAAGACTCTGCTGTTTTTGGATTTGAGGGTCATATGCATAAAAGCAAGGACTTAAACTCAGGATAATGAACAATAGCCACAGAAAATATTCTAAGACTCATATAATCCAGGCTGAGGCCAAGGCCTCAAACATTTGGTTGAAACTAAAAGAAATTTAGTGAGGGATTTAGCAAAGTGGAAGGCCGTGTACTATTAAAACTTTAATAAACATTGAAAATCTCCTGCAGTAAAAAAACTCTACAAGCCTTCTAACAAGACCAGCATTGTAGAAGGGATCTAAGCTCAAAACAGATTTTACCTTCTAACCTTCAGTGGGACCACTGCAGCTGGCCTTGGAGTGGACACCAGAAGCTGCCCCAGCGTGGCATGTGCGGGTTCTCCCAGGGGCTTAGCATAACCGGATCCACACCTTGAGAAAGAGACAGTATGTGAAGGGCTGGTGAGAACTTACAAAGTCAGGGGTAAGAGGCTTAAATACTCTTCTGTGATTAAGCACCTGCAGGTGGATGGACTTTAAAATGTGTTTCCTGGGCTTACTGTAGGCTAATGCACACCAACCATTATATGCTTTCAGATGTTACCATTTACCTAAAGCAACGCCAGTAGAGCTGCAGCATTCATGCTGGCTGAAAGCACTTTCCTAGCTCTTGTTTGGTGGAACGCTTACAGTGACCTCTGCGGAAGGCCTCGTGGCTGTACCCCACTTATGGATCTGGCGGCTGAGAGAGAACTCACGCTGCCAGTCTGGAGGGCGTAGTTCCTGTGCCCTTTCCTTGGACTCCCCTCCTCCATATATGCTCAGTCCACTCTGCATGACAGTTAACTGAAAGACAACAAACATTTAATGAACATGCCATCACTTGCCAGGCCTCTTTTTGGGTGCTTTGCTTAATATCTATTTGACTGGTATCTAAACCCTACTGTTATTTTTCTTACATTACAGGTGATTAAACTTAGATACACAGATAAATGTCCAGCCAGTTAAAATGTACAAATGTAAAAATTGAGACATGAGCGGTACATCAAATTTGCCATACTCGCTTCTGAAATGACAAACTCACGTGGCACTGGAATTGCCTATCCAGGGCTTGGCCCTGTCTTTGTGGTCTGATTATGAACTTTCAGGTAGTCTTAGCTTTGTCGCTTCTTCAATGAGTTCAGATCTCAACAGCTACTTTCGAGTGTATTTGTTTGTTCTCAAGACGATGCAGTTCTCAAGCCTCACAGAGCTGTGTGGCTCCTCAGCTGTCAGCATGCTGCAGCACCCGCTCTGCGGGGCAGGACTGGGGGATCTGACAATGGTTTTCCTTCCAGAGGGTAAATCCCAAGCATTTGTTGTGCTGACTGGTCTCATTCTTCTTGCTACTAGACTCATTTCCTAACATATATTATAATTCGCCTCTGGCCTTTCCAGAGACAGAAAGGGATTCTGGAGGAAGCCCACTTTTGATGCTTTCTGTTGGAACAGGTGGGTGTCCTCACTGTTGGGCTCAGGCTTGTCAAACAAAGACACTGGAGCAGCTTAGGAGGAGGAACACTTTGTGCTCTCCCCCCTCCACCAAAACAGAACCCACAGAATTCAGAAAAGAAAGAGAAGGGCTCAGTGGTTGTGGCTGCACTGTTACAATATGAAAAAAATTATGGGAATTGCCCCCCTTTAAAACCATGGAAAAATTTATGTTTCTGCCTGGAATATCCTTCAAACAGTCAGCGATCTTGAAGCAATCCTATTCTGATTCTATGAGTTGTGTTCCAAAGAAAAGACTAATTATTTGGAAGAATCAAGAATCTCCACAATCTGCATGGAGGTAGCTAGAGCTTCTATCCCCACATGAGCTCCTCCTCTCCGAGGTGGGGATTTTCTCATGAGAAGGCAGAGTGTAATGGGGCGCAAGGTATCAGATGGAAAATGCCCTTCTCTGTGTAACACATGAGCATGACGTCTCCCCAGGAAAGGTTACAAGTGGGAGGGCAGTATGTGTCCCAAGGACACACTGACCACGGAAGTCAACCGCAGCATTTGGAACCATTTGATGGCTCCCGAGTTGACCATGGTGACTTACCAGCCATCCAGGCAGCACCCTCAGCCCAAAGCAGAACCTTACATTGCAGCGTGAGGCTCAGGCCTGTGCGCTGCAGGTGGGCTTTCTTTACAAAAGGTCAACATGGCTTCTGTCTGAGACTTGCTTTCTCATCTTTCAGCAATAGCCTCTAGAAAATGTAGAGAATTCGAGGGACATTTTCTGACCGACTCAGTTTGGTTTACATATCTGTAAGCTGTGAGGAGAGGTTTGCTCATAGAAGATGATGGCTTTGAGGTAAAAGTAAGTGCTTTTACCAGTGGAAGAAGGACAATTCCTCTAGAGAGAAAAGATATACCAGGCAGAGTATCATCTGTGACTTCACAAGTGAGGTGTCCCTGCACCTAGCTTTCAGTCCCAGCAATACCTCCCTGTCCTTCTATGACAAGAAGGCCCTTCTGAGGCATGGGTGAAATGCTCTCAGTTCTCCTCCATGGCACGTGGACAATGGGTGATACAAATAACCTACCTGCTGAAGTGCTTCCCCAGAAGTGTTGACTAGGTTCTATTATTGAGGAGAATGTTTTATCATGTCCTTAAAACACTTCTACTTTCACACTCCTGGTCACCCTGACTTGGCTCTCTAACTCACCTATTTTATAAGCCAAATAAATATAACCCCCATGGACATGCCAATCAGTTTGACCCAGGAACTCCTCACTAATGACTATCTTCTTAGGTCATATCACACCGATGTCTTTAAATTGTGCTTGAACCCTGAAGTCTACAGAAAAGGTCCCTTCAGCTGAATCACCCAATAACCTATAGGTTTCTTCTGAGTAGTCATGTCATTATGAATTAATTAGGGCCCACAGGATAATTAAGCAGACCAAATAGGCCAAACATCCCTAAGTCCAGTGTTTGAAACTCATAGTAAAATAGTTCAATTTCTGATCTACTTCCTGGCCTTGTTAGAATTCAATTAGTCGAAGAACATTCTTTCCTAGAGGCTCTTTGGCAGATTTGTGTATGAACAGTTAACCTGGTGTTAACAAAAGCAGTTACTTGTATCCAAACAGTTCTCTCTGGCTGCAGAGATGAAGACCAAGCTGTTTAGACAGGACTGTGCTTATCCTCCCATCAGGATGCAAATATTTTAAGTGGACAGAATGAGATAAACTGCAGCCAGTGCTGCCCCAGACACTGACCACGTCCTGTGGCTGCCAGAATTCTGTACTTGAAGGTCAAGGGACAAAGGTGAAGGAAAGGATTCTGGAGACAAGGAGATAAAGAAAAGTTTTAAAGTCTTCCTTGACCTTGTTGAAAATTATTTCCTGAGTAAACAAGTTTGGAATTTAAAATATATAAATACGTGTCCCACACAAGATGTGTAGAAATATCCATATATTTCTTGAACAGGAAGAGCTGTTCATCAGACCATGAGAAACAGGGTATGTGAAAACGAGACAACTTTGAGTTGTTTTTTTGGGGGGAGGGTTCCCCTGCAGTATTCCCTTAACTGTTCTTCAAATGCCTGAATGTAGACTCCAGGAGATTTATTTTTCTTCTAACAGGATATGTTATAGTTGTCACTCAGCCTTGAAATAGTTTTCCTCTGCAGCAGAACATCAGGCCAGTAATATATTTACTTAGCTATTCCCACCTGTCACTTTCCTGCCAGCCTTAATGCGTCAGCATTGCACAGAAAGGCCCAACCAGCCAATGGTGGACTTTCACACTGTGCATTTATAGCACTTGTTTTCAAAATATTCGCAGTCACCCAGCAACAGGAAGAAGTACTTGATTGGCTCCTTCACTGTCAACTGGAAAGGAGGATGGTCGAGGGGTGGGAGGCAGATGTTTAGACAAAGGAGCCTCTCAGTGACAAATGTAGTATTCTATAAAAATAGATTCAAGTATGGTGTCTTCATCCTCCCCTCAAATAAAAATAAAATGTAAAAGAATGGTGCCACATGAGCCAGGTAGTTTTAATCTGCACTGTTTTAAGGTGCATAAAATGTAGACTGGTCCTGGATCTTAGCCACTAGATGAAAGAAAGCGCTGGTGAATGTGGGTCCAGCAGGAAATGATTCAGTGCCTTTTGATGTGGAAACAATGAAGCTTCTCTCTGCTAGAGGTGCAGTGGCCATGTGGAGTGGGTTTTCTAAATGCAAAGTAAATCTCCAGAGTTACTTTATCAATAACTGACCTTGTGAATTATGTTGCTCTTAAAAAGTTCTTCATTCTACTTAGCTCTTGAGACTGAGCTTTCACCACAGAGCAAGCCAAGAGAGAGCCAAGGATCTAGTCAGGTTTGCCTGGGCTTTGAGCGACAAGCTCCAGGGCCACTCTATCTACTGTAATTTTGCTCTTCTATCATCCCATGTAATCCACAGAGGAAAATAAAGTTTTCCTCTGTCGTTCTTTTTCTTTTATTGTCATTATAATAGAGAAAAATTAATATTGACTGGATGCACGTGCGAATCAAAGCAATTAGGGAATACTCTAGAAAGAACAAGCTGTGAAACAGACAAAGAAATCACGTGTTTAAGTGCTGGGGCTTGAATCCAAGACCTTACACAAAATGGGCAGTGATCTTTCCCTGAGGTACCTCCTCAACCCACAGCATCAGTTCTTAATGAGATGAAACCAGTCCTTGCTGAGGACCCAGCCTCTTGTCATGGGCATGTTCTCCCTATGATGAAAAACAGTTAAACTCCAAGTGCTTCAATGCCAGGAATCTATATGTCTCTTGTCACTGGGCAGAGTGAATAGTTTGTTTGTTAAGTGTTATAAAATCTTCATTGTTGATTCACCTGGACATTTTGAGCATCAAAATGGAGGAAAGATACTACCTGCTTTTCTAGAGAATCAGATTGGAAATTAACCATAATTAAAAGTAATAATTAACAGTGGGTAGCATACTAATTATAGATCCAGTACTATTACATACGTGTTAATTCTGTAGGCACTAACCAATTAGTATGTAACTATCCCTTCTGCAAACCTCTAATGCATATAAGTAATGATATGAATTTCCACTTAGTAGAATCTAAGCTACTTTAAAACTGCTATATTTGCAGTTCTTAACAAAACAGCTAATACATGGCAGATGCTCCATGAAGTATTTATTCAAGAATGAAGCAATTTTTTCTCATAGTGGCAGCTGAACTCAAGACCTTGCACTTGCCAGGCAGGCGTGGTGCCACTGAGCTACATCCCTGGCCCTAATATGTTTTTGATTGAATTAATGAGTCAATAAATGACACAAAACCTGTGAGACTGCCTGAGCTTCATGGATGGCAAACCTTGAAAAGCTGCACAACATTTAGATATTCTTGTGCATGTTTGTGTGTATATTTCTAATGGAAACTAAACTCTGGAGACCTAAATTATGATCTCAGTTCTTTGCAACATTATGAGATAAATAGTATGATTATTATTTTCCTTCATGGATGATGAGACCTAAAGGCCTAAAGTGGTCAAATAGGGCACATGAGTTTATAGAGGTGGGTCATCAGTGTAAGATTTGAGCCCAGGTATAATCCAAGCTCATATTATACAAGTCTGCTCTCCCTCCTGTGGATTTTTTAAGTACTAAAGCATGAACCCAGGGAGAAAACATGCTGTATTCCTCATAGCATCAACGCTTTTTTTGTTTCAAAGCCAATGTCCTATTTCAAGACATTGAGAAGAAGTTCAGAGACTATTGTGGAGATGATACAAAATAAATGGAGAAATAGGATGAAACTCTGCAGTTTTCTGAGTTCTACGGGTCACTGAGGTGGAGAATGGGCCTCAGTTGGCCATCACCTGTGCTAGTCATAGGTTCAAACCCCAGCTCTGCCTCACACTGGCCACATAACTGTGAGGAATTCTTTTTTAAATCTTTATTGGTACCACTTTTGCAAGCCTCCTTACAAAAGTGAGATAAGCTGAACCATCCCAAGGGGTTGTGTAAAGATGAAAGGGGATAACAGAATAAAAAGAGCCTGAATTTATCCTGGCTCATTGTAGATATCAAGTAGATATCAGTAAATATCAAATGCTTTTCAAATTCAGATTCTCCTATACCCTTAAATGGAAAAGATAAAAAAAATATGAAAATAAATACATAAAATCATCCACTTTTCACTCTGGTCTTGCTTAATCAGTAAGTGTTAGTTCTTTATTAAGGAAAAAGAGATATGTTGGGTCTGGGGATTTAGCTCAAGTGGTATCGCACCTACTTTGGAAGCACAAGGACCCAAGTTAGACCCCCGGTACCACCAAAAAACACACACAAAAAAAGAGAGGGATGTTTCCTATACTTGGAAAACTTTAGAAAAGCTGAGATACAAGGTGCTAATTCAGAGACAGAAATCTACCTTAGCTTTCTGATGGGTCAACTCCCAGGTTTCTACTCCAGTTTTCATTTACCCAGGAAATGACCAAATGATTAAAGTCTTTGGGGCTTCCAGCACTTGCTATCTCATGGGAAACAGACTATCATCAACTGCAGAGAAAGCCTTGGAAGATTTGTCTACAGTGCTTCTCCCATCTCTTGTGAGGAAGAGGCATTCCTCTCTTACATAAAGTCATGTATCAGCTGGTCTAGGTTTCAGGAAACATTCTGGATGGAGCAGATAGCCTCCCCTTTCCCACTAAAACTTGCATCATTCAAGGAGAAGAAAATGTCAGAAAAAAAGACTCATAGAAACAGCAAGTCAGCTCATCAGTTAAAATGATAAAACCACAGCTGACAAAAAAATAAAAACTCTGACATAGAATTATGAAGGGCTTTCCCCCGCCCCAATCTGGCTCCATGCAGTTGAAAGGAGATACCTGGGATGCCTCTGTGGTAGGAACAGGTCAGGGATCTGGCCTGGCCTAACCTCTCAGACTTGGCTGGACACTAGACTTGCCTCAGGAAGAGACCCTTTAAGAGTACACTAATGCCTGGGCATCGCCCCAGAACAATGGAAAGAATTGGGGTAGATGTCAGCAGCTAAGGATAAAAGCACAGGTCTGGCTAACATTTCCTAAAGTGGTGTTTCATAGGAGACTCCACAGACTATAATAGTGGGGCTTCACACCCACAAAACATTTCTAGCCCAGGATTAAGTACAGATGTACAACACTAGATTATATGAAGCTAAACAGTTTCTGAAACTTTACCTGTATACCTTCACAGACATTGTGCCTCAAATGGCAGAGTGTCGCCTTCATCCAACCACTTTTGAGCACGCCTTTTTCCAAGCCTATTTGCTGTTATTACTGTGCCAGGGACTGAGCACATGCTGGCCTGACACATATCTACATGCTGTCAAGAGAAGGACACAGAGAGTCCTGACTAGAGGCATTTGCCGTGGCCACATTCTGAAACCAGAAATGCTACAGGACATCCAGAGCTGGGCACTGACCCTTTTGAGAAAGAGCTTTTAATTATTATGCTCATCACTAAATAATTGATGCAATAAAGTCTTATCTCAGGAGTTTCCAAAGAGCAAGTCAGTTTAATTACAGCAATGTATATTTCAGAGCTGCTCCATTTTTATTGTTGGTATTTCTGTCCTGAAAAGAAAATGTGTTGCTGTTTTGAGTTGTAAATTGCTTCAGAGAAGAGCTCCTAAAATTGATATTGCCTTAGAATACCCAGAGACACTCATAGAGCAGGGCTTTACCTCCAACCAGGGATCTCTGAAAGAAGAAGCTGGGAATAAAACTGAACTGACAGTGATACTGAGCTTGAGTATGTGCAGGAATTAACGATGTACTAACTATCTAACTGCCTAAAATAAAATCGGGTAGTCAGTGATTTGTATTTTACTGAGCAGAGGTGACAAGGTTTCTTATGTGCCACAGAGATTATGTACTGTTGTAAATGAAACCTAAATTCCAGTTCACAGGGTCTGAGAAGGCAGTTCTGGGCCTGCTTCTTCCCCTCTGTCTCAGGTGTTCCCTGAATGTCTGTCTCATTCCATTTTCCAATAGCATCCTCTTTCCATTCATAGTTGCTGAAATATATCCTTGAGCAGTTTCTAAGTCATCATAATAGGCAATAGCCAAAGGGCTTCTGATGTTGTTCAAGTTAGGTACAAGTAATTAATAATAATAACCATAATTGCTGTAACCATCAAAACAATTCTCTGAGATTAGGATCTTGTTTTTCAACAGCTTGGAAGGGTAAAGTGACTTGCTCAAGTAAGCCTCCAAGCTGGAATTGGAACTGCTGTCTATCAATGCTGTCTGCAGTGTGCCCGGATGTTACATGTGTGGTACAAACTTCTACCCATTAAGGGAAATGACAATGAAGATGTAGGTGACAGAGTGAGTTTAAAACTCTACCTGGGGGCCGGAGGTTTAGCTCAGTGGTTCCGGCGCCTGCCTCGCAAGTGTAAGGACCTGAGTTCGATCCCCGGTTACCACATATAATGCTGGGCGTGGTGGCTCACGCCTATAATCCCAGCACTCGGGAGGCAGAGACGGGAGGATTGCTGAGTTCGCGGCGGCTTGCCTGGGCACCATAGTGAGCTCAGGGCCAGCCTGAACTACAAAGCAAGACCCTGTCTCCAAAAAGCAAAAAAAAAAAAAAA